>JAVXUO010002421.1:0-31817 GCA_033065855.1 Escallonia rubra
ATGAATGAAATAATTTCTAACATGTGGTGTCAGAGCCACGTTGCCCAATTGCATAAACATAGAATTTTTCTTTTGGGTTCTTGAAATCTTTCCGGCTGTGTGGCCTGTTGGCCGGCTTCGGCCGAGTGGCCGTGTGTTTGTTGGCGTTGAAGATTTGAAATTTTAGGCTGGAAAATTAGCCATGTGGCTTAATAATGGTCTTTTAAATGGCCCACTGAAATCGGGCCAAAGCAGTCCTTTTTGTGGCCTTATGGTGGTGATTTGAAGGGCCTGGCACCATGTTGAACCAAAATGGGCCTTGTGGCTTGTTAATTGGGCCGAAACTGTTGGGCCTTAAAAGGCCTGTTAAAGGGTCTGCTGTCTACAGCAAAATTGGGCCAGTTAGAAGAGCCTGTGTAGGCCTCCGAAGTGGGCTGTTTTGGCCGCTTAAAAGTGGGCCTGTAGCTTACGGATTAGGCCTGTTTTGGCCATTTTAAAAAATGGATTTTTGGTAGGACTTGTGCATTTTAATTGGGCCTTAAAAAATAAAATTTGTAACGCCGCTTTTGTTTTAATATTGGTTTATTTAGGGATACCGATGAATATAACGTACCAAAATTTCAAGAATTAGTCTAAAATTACGAGATTATGCTAAAATCTTATACTTCGTTTGGCATCTCTGGACTATGATAATGAACTTTAAATAATTAGTGGTTCTTACTTATTTTGGCAGTAAGTGGCCCAACGGAAGTTTATTGTCTTTTATAAGTTGAGATAATGATAAACCACATCACGTTACGCTTATTAGTTAAAATATTAATCGGCCCAACGAAAGATTATATTTTAATTTTTAAGCGGAAAGAAAGGAAATAATAAGTTGCATGGGTCAAATTATTTTCTGCCCAACAGTGATATAATTCGTGCTCATGTTGCTTTTAATGATTACCAAATTGTTAAGGATGGAAAAACACTTGTATGTTAATAACCGGCCCAATGGAAGGTTATAAGTGATATGTTAATTTTTTCCTTTTGAGAAAAGTTTTGTGTATTTACCTTTTTCATACAAATAAATTGTTTATCCCTCAATTTATTTTATTATGTTAAATGATGAACTTACTGTTTTCATCATGTGGGTTTTCGATACTAACGTGCATGATTATTGTTATTATTTAGCGTATAGTCCTGCTGCAATTACTGGCTATCTTTCCTATATTGAATCATTGAGCGGCACCAATTTTAGAAAATGGAAAGAGCATATTAGCATACTTCTTGGAGTTATGGATTTGGATTATGCTTTGCAGGTTGACGCTCATACTGCCCTTACGGCTGAAAGCTCTACTGAGCAAAAGGCGGCTTATGAAAAGTGGGAGCGTTCCAACCGGATATCCCTAATGATTATGAAATGCTCCATTATGACTGCTATTCGCAGAGCCATTCCTGACTCGGATAATGCTAAGTTGTACCTTGCTCATATTGAAGAACAGTTTCAGGGTTCTTCCAAGGCACATGCTACTACTCTCATCACTAAAATGGTTACGCTCAAGTACAGTGGATCCAATGGTGTTCGTGAGCATATTTTACAGATGAATGATATGGCTTCTCAACTAAAAGGTTTGGACATGGAAAGAGCATATTAGCATACTTCTTAGAGTTATGGATTTGGATTATGCTTTACAGGTTGACGCTCATACCGGCCTTACGGCTGAAAGCTCTACTGAGCAAAAGGCGGCTTATGAAAAGTGGGAGCGTTCCAACCGCATATCCCTAATGATTATGAAATGCTCCATTATGACTGCTATTCGCAGAGCCATTCCTGACTCGGATAATGCTAAGTTATACCTTGCTCATATTGAAGAATAGTTTCAGGGTTCTTCCAAGGCACATGCTACTACTCTCATCACTAAAATGGTTACGCTCAAGTACAGTGGATCCAATGGTGTTCGTGAGCATATTTTACAGATGAATGATATGGCTTCTCAACTAAAAGGTTTGGACATGGAAATCTCTGAAGGTTTTCTCGTGCACTTTGTTATGACTTCCCTTCCTGCGCAGTTTGATCCTTTTAAGATCAACTATAACACGCAGAAAGAGAAGTGGAAGATGAGCGACTTGATTTCCATGTGTGTCCAAGAATAAGAGAGGCTAAAGTCTGAACAACCTGATAGTGCTCACGCTGCCATAATTGATCCATCTAAAGGAAAAGGAAAAGGAAAATGAAAGAAATTTGGCAAAGGTAGCGTGCAAGGGAATAAGAGTGCTTCTGTAACCAAGACTGACAAGGCAAGCTCTTCTGGTACCAAGAGTTCTTCTGGTTCCAGGTGTCACTTTTGTAAAGATAAAGGACATATGAGGAAAGAATGTCATAAATTCAAAGAGTGGTTGTAAAAGAAAGGTAATTTATCTATTTGCGTTTGTTATGAGTCTTATACAATTGATGCTCCTTTAAATACATGGTGGGTTGACACAGGTGCAACTGTGCACATAACTAATTCATTGCAGAGATTCCTTTCCGTGAAGAAGTTAAACAAATGGGACCGTAATGTTCTAGTAGGAAATTGAGAGAAAGCTCAAATTGAAGCTGTAGGAACTCTCCGTTTAGTTTTGGAGAGTGGCTTCAATTTGAATTCAGTTGATACTATTTATGTTCCCAGTATGACTAGAAACCTTATTTCTGTTTCTCGACTTGACGCTTATGGTTATTCGTTTAAGTTTGAGAATAAAGGCTTCTCTCTTTTCCTTTACTCTAGAGTTATTGGAGGGAAACCTCTACAAATTACTTTTGAATGCTTCTTTTACTGAATCCTTGAAAACAATGAACGTGAACGATGTAGTTGCTAAAACTTGTGGTAAGAGAAAAAGAGAGAATGAAAATTCCGCTAAATTGTGGCATGAACGTCTAGGTCCCATATTACGAGGCAGAATGGAACGCCTCATTAAGGATGAAATTCTTCATTATTTAGATTTCTCAGATTTTGACGCATTTATTGAATGTATTAAAGGAAAATTTGTAAAAGGCAATAAACGTGGTGCCACTCGAAACACGTGACCTTTAAAGGTTATCCACATTGATATTTGTGGACCTTTTCCTACACCAGGTATTGGTGGTCACAGATACTTTATCACCTTTATTGATGGCTACGTCATTCATGAAAAATACGACTCACTTGCCATGTTTAAGACTTACAAAGTCGAAGTTGAAAATCAACTCGACCTAAAGATTAAAGTTGTAAGATCTGACAGAGGTGGATAATATTATAGAAAATTCTCTGAAACGGGTCGTACCCTAGTCCTTTTGCCTTGTATTTGGAAGAATGTGGTATCGTTGCTCAGTATACAATACCAGGTACACCCCAGCAGAATGGTGTAGCTGAACGGCGAAATTGTACCCTCATAGATATGGTACAAAGTATGATATGCCAAAGCACTTTACCAGAGTTTTTGTGGGTTGAAGCATTTAAAACAGCTATGCATATTCTTAACAGGGTTCCCAGTAAGTCTGTGTCTAAAACACCTTTTGAATTGTGGACACAGAGGAAATCACGTTTAGAATATTTTCATATGTGGGGTTGTTTAGCTGAAGCAAAAGTCTACAATCCACATACTAAGAAACTTGATCCCAAGTTGTCATTTTATAGGTTACTCTGAAAGGTTTAAGGGTTTCAGATTTTATTGTCCATCACATACCACTAGAATTGTTGAAACTAGGCATGCAGTATTTTTAGAAATACTAAGTATAGTGGGAGTAGTACATCAAGAATAATAAACCTTAAGGAAATTCAGGATCGTGTTTCTATTCTTGTTATCTAAAAGGTTGGTGCGCCATTACCTCATATAAAGGATAATGATGCACCCGAGGTAGTACCTAATGATGTGCCCCCTATTATGGATCATGCTCAAATTCCTGCTAATGAGCAACCTTTTTGAAGGTCAGGAAGAGAGAGACGGACATCCATCTCTGATGACTATATTGTGTGACTATAATCTAGGCATAGGAAATGATCATACATCCTTTAAGCAGGCTATTATGAGCGATCATTCAACTCAATGACTTCAGGCCATGAAAGATGAGTTAGAGTCAATGAAATAAATAAAGTTTGGGACCTTGTTAACTTGCCTGAAGGGGCCAAAGCTGTAGGCTGTAAATAGGTCTACAAACTAAGCTAGATCTTAAAGGTAATGTCGAAAGATACAAGGCTAGACTCGTCGCTAAAGGTTTCACTTAAGAGAGGGGATAGATTATAATGAAAATTTTCTCCTGTGTCGAAAAAGGATTCCTTTCGAATAGTCATGGCTTTAGTGGCTCATTATGATTTAGAGCTATATCAAATGGATGTAAAGACTGTATTTCTTAATGGTGACTTGCATGAAAATGTCTATATGACGCAACCAGAAGAGTTTATGGTTGAAGGCAAGGAACATATGAAATATTTGTTGAAGAAATCCATATACGGATTAAAGCAAGCCTCTAGACAATGGTATCTTAAATTCCATGATGTGATCAGTAAATTTGGCTTTAAAGAAAATGCAGTGGACCAATGTATATACCTAAAGATCAGTGGGAGTAAGTTTATCATTCTAGTTTTGTATGTAGATGATATCTTACTTGCTAGTAGTGATATACATATGTTGCATGAGACCAAAAATTTTATGTCTAAGAATTTTGATATGAAAGATCTTGGAGAGACCTCTTACATTATAGGCATTGAGATTCACCGATATAGGTAGTGTGGAATATTGGGATTGTCCCAAAGAGCCTATATTGATAAGGTTTTGAAAAGGTTCAACATGCATAACTGCGCTTTCACTGTTGCCCCTGTTGTTAAGGGTGACAAATTTAGTTTGCTACAATATCTTAGGAATCAACTGGAGCAAGACGAAATAAAGCGTATTCCCTATGCATCAACAGTAGGGAGTCTTATGTATGCTCAAGTCTGTACTCGCCTAGATATAGCGTATGTTGTTGGCATGCTTGGACGTTACCAAATAAACTCAGGAATGGGTCATTCATTGGAAAGCAGCCAAGAAAGTCATGCGCTACTTACAGGGTACCAAGGATTTCATGCTTACCTATAGGAAGTCAGATAACCTTGAGGTTATTGGTTATTCTGATTCTGATTATGCAGGGTGTGTAGACACCTTTAAGATTATTAATTAAGTATCTCGTTGTGAGAGATATAATCCAGAATCACATATTGTCTATTTAGCATATAAGTACGATCGCTATGTTAGCGGATTCCATGACGAAAGGCTTACCACCCAGTCTCTTTAGAGAATATGTTGCTAGCATGGGTTCGGTTAATAGCTTTTCCTTTTAATGGTGGGATTTTGATTTGAGACATTTATTTCCGTGATCACCTTATGTTATGGATTTTGGATATTATGATTATGGTTTGTTACTTCTCGTTAAAAGTGCACATTTGAAGTATTATGAAACAAACACTCATGTAAGGATCACATGAACTCGTTCATATTGTTATTTATTATGGAACGATGCAGTTCATGTCTATTAAGCTGTTTGACTGTCATATTTGACAAAAGTTCTGAGGTTGTAACCGGAGAACAGTGCTCTGGCATTGAGAGGCATGGGTACCATCTTCGATTCATTTTAGTATTTTTGTTAAATTTGGCCTAACTTACGGGATGTTTTGTTCAATTTCGTTATGTCAAAACTTATGACATTAACCTTAGTATAACCCTTGGCCAAGTGGGAGAATGTTGGAATTGATCGGTCCAATCCAATTAAGTGGCCTAACGGGTCATACTAATGTTGACTATTTATTTGACTTGGACATTAATTAATTAAATTTGCTAAATAACATTATGGGCCTATTTCATTTAAACATCCAATACACTAATGATTTATTGTGTATAAAATGCTTATAGACCCTAATCTCTTAACTTTGATGGACGGTTGAGATTTGACAGGCTTTAGGGTTGATCTCACTACTCTCTCTATATAAATATCTCTTTTTCTTGGAGGTTAGGGTATCATAATGTTTAGCTACTCTTTTGCCTCCTAGTCGAATAAAAAAAATACACAACTCTATTCCATCATTAAGGATAGAGAAGAGTAGTGGAGATCAATACCAAAGGGTACGTGTTCGCTTCCGCATCTTGGCATTTTTTCATCATCGGAGTAAAACTCTTGATAATCTATTGCTTCTTTCGATTTCGGTGAGTTCGTAATCCTATTATTATTATGTTTATGCTATTGTAAGATTATAGTGATCTTGATTATAAGGTTAAGATGAATGAAATAATTTCAAACAATGGTATCAATCAAGATAAGTACAAACATGAATATGATCCAAGATGAATACCTGAAGGTAATATTAATATGTACCAGTCCTTCTATGCCACATTTCAACTTATGTTACTTGGTACTAGACACAAAAATTGTCAAAATACAAAGTTTCTCACTCACGGTACGAATTCACTAGCATTTTCGCCGATTGGCGAAACGTACACATGCTAATATCGCCCCAATCAGCATGTGGAAACCAACACGTATGGAATGGCCAAAGAAGCTCAAACCACTAGATGTTGTAAGTGTTCCCCTACAGCCAACCATAGTAGCATATGTTTGGCTTAGCGATAACTTGAGTTGAGACCATTTTCACTGTTTTTCTGCTAAATCTTTCTCATGTGTTTCGTGGGTATTTGGTGGGGTGGGGAAGGAATTTTCTTGTATGCCATGTGTGCAACAAGATTATTCTTGTAAAGGCTAGCAGTAGTACGTCAATCAACAATTTAACCGAACAACACCCTAGCAAGATATTGAGCAAGTCAACATACAACTAAACAAGCGGAATGAGAAATGTATGCAAAAAGACACTGGCTTGCTGGTAAAAAAGACTCCATACAAACACATATAGGGTTATTCAATACTTTATTATTCTTAGTATTGGAGCTTCATTATACAAGAAATGAGATATTGAAGGACAAAAAGCCCGAGGCTTTCTCCATCAACTTAGATTTAGCACAATCACCAAAGCATGTGCAACTCTCCAAAACTTTTACTTCACCTAACCATAAAAGCAAGAAGATGCCACTTGTTCTTGCCTCAAGTAGGAGATAGAAACAAACCAAAAAGGGAGACCTACCTAGATGGAACTAAAATTGACAAATAATAAATATTGCATGGTTTTGCGTCTGCAATCCTAATTTTTTCTATGGCTGTATGCTATAATTGGTTTTGAGTAACAATTTAGGTGGTAGCTTTTGATTGTTGCATTCTATGCTTTTGGCACATTTGCACTATGGATCCAAATACTTCATATATTTCATCTACACCTCACAATAGGGAGGATTGTTTAACTAGTGTCCTCATGAATCATCATTTGCCCTCTTTCCTAATTCTTGAGGCGGCACAAGTAAGTATTCGCCTTCGTAGCGAATTAGAAAGCTTAGAAAGACACAAGTTAATAAACCATTTCTCATATTAATGGACTGTAAATGAAGACTATTGATTACCTTTTGTTGGGTTCATTAGTGTAAGAAATTTGTGCGAGTCGATAGATTTTCTTAGAGTGAAAGCAAAGAAAATGATCTTTAAGATGTTTTAAACAAGGCCCAAAACTGAAAGAGTTCACAAAAGTGCAAAGTAGAAGGGGGAAGTATTTGGTAGTGTAAGTAGTATTCATGGATGAGCTGTCTTGGTATTTCAAGAAAAAGGAAGATAAGAGGGAAAGTGCAAAAATACACCTTGTGGTTTGCCTCGGTTGCAAAAAGACACCTCTAGTTACATTTACTACAAATGACCCTTTGTAGTGTTGCCTGTGGTGAATCCATTAAAAACCGTAAACGAATAGATGAAATATCTAAATTTACGTTTGTTGCAAAAGACCCCTGTGATTTCCAATCTCATACAACAGATTTGGCCATGATAGTAACAAATAATAGATCTGTTGTGGCAATGGACAAGGTTTGGTTTGTGGTGGGCATGAACGGTGGTATTGGACGAAGCTGGGCTGATGGTGGGTGGCGGACGTGGCTGGGGCTAGTGGTGGCGATGATGGAGAAGAGGGCATGGTGGCAGTGGGCTTGTGGTGGCAATAAAGGCAATGGATTGGGCGGGTTGTGACACAATCGTTGTGGTGGTGACGAGAGAGACAAGTTTGGGCCGGTGGCAGCGGATATGACTGGGGTGGTGGTGGATGGGCTAAGTGGTGGCGACGAGAGAGGGGAATGGGCTAGTGGCTGCGACGAGCGTGGCTGGGGTGGTGGTGGTGGAGGATGGGGTTGGGTTGTGAGGTTGGCGGCTGGTTTTTTATTTATTTATTTATTGGTGTGGATAAGAGTTAGGGATACAAGTAAGAGCGAAAAAAAAAGTAGTGTATAATAGTCATTTTCTTGTATTCATATATGTAAAACGGCACTTTTAAGACCGTGTGTATCACTGTACCCCTCGTTAATTTGGACGATTTTTCTAGCAGATGCACCACAGTACATTATTTGCAGCAAATGTCATTTTACAACAAGGCAAACGGCAAGTTGTGTTTTTGCACTTTTTCTAAGCTAAAATAAAATTCAAAATACACTTGTGTACAAGAGGACAAAATGGGAGTGCTAACAATACGGGTCGGACTGTCGGAGTAACATTGGATAAAAAATATAGGGTCGTAGGCGAAAACGAACATTTGCTTGTTAAGCCATTCTTAGCCGCCAGATTCACGTACACGCACTCTTATCTACCACGTCGGATGGAAGAGCGGGGCCCACTCGAAAACGTTGGTTGGCCTCCCGCGCTCCTATAAAATTGTAACCCACTTTGTCATCTTTCCATATTTTCCTCTGCTAGGGGAAGAGCCCTCTGCTCACCTTGTCAAAGCCGCAGTTTCATCAAATTTAAGAGGGCAAAAGTGAAACCCAACCAGGTACAGCTACTTTTTCTCTCTTCATTCATCACAGTTTTGGGCCTCTCATAATCTTCTCTGTGTGTGTGTGTGTGTGTGCGCTTGTGTGTGTGTTTGTGTGTGTCTCACTGAAGTGTTTCCCTGAATATTTTCTTTTCCTATAAAGTCGATCATATTATATTCTTGCAAAATTTGATGAAACCATGTATCAGACTAAGCTTAATTAAGTACCAGAAGATCTTAGGAATCAACACGTTAAACAAGCTCTATAGTAAAACAGATTGTCCAGTGCTGAAGCCAAAAAAGTTTGTCTCCTAGTGTGCAAATTAAAATTCCTTTTTTCGTAAATATATTTACTAGATTAGAACTTGAATTTCTTAGTTGGGTGAGGCTAAATTTACCTTCAAGAGCCTTCAACAACTGTAGCAAGTAACATTAAGGGGGTTCCTATTAGACTCATATATGGTTTGGCTTTTCTATTTTTAGAAAGTGCTATCACTGATCAAGCTGTTGTAATGGCACAAGAAAGAATAATTTGGGCTGGAGTGCACGAAAGTTCAGTCATTGTGAGGTGTAAAGAGGGTAGAATCGTATGAATTGTGTAGTAATTCAAGTTATCGCACCAGCAGGTTCATGTTTGTGTGCTTAAATTCACTAACTGATATATGCCAGAGGTGGTCCCATGACAACAGAAGGTCCAACAGGAACAGAAACCCCAAGGGAAGAAAATTGGAGCTAACTATTTTGTATTTCTACTTAGGAAACTAATATTGGCACTCCACTTTTCTCACCCAAGACGGAGAAAGTGTCACTCCAGAGCACCAAAAGTGTCACCAAAGGTTTAGAAGTGCATGTGGTTTTGAAATCTAACTTTTGCACATTAATGGACCCTATTTCCTGATATCTTAAGTCTTTGATCAAGAAGCAAATCAACAAAATATCAGCGTTTAGGTTTTGGAGGAGGAGTTGTGCCATTGTCACCTGTTTGAGTCTTGAATTCTGTATTTCCATTGTTTTCTTTAGGTCTGTGTCTCCACTCGCCAGATGAGTCTCACATTAGGGAGAGTGTGAAAGATTAAACAAACAGGATGACTAAAAGCCTCTTAAACTAGTTTACAGGCCCTGTGAGCCTTTTCCAAATGAGCAATTTAGTTTTGTGTTGGATGCTATGATTGTGGGAAAGCTCTATTTTAAATTAACACCAGCTGCAGTCATTTCTGCCTGGGAAGGATCTCACTGCAAGTCAACATGTTACAAATGCATCCCTTTCTTCACAATTTTCTTCAGCTAAACTTCTTCTAGTGCTACCAACATGAATGGCATAACAACAAATGACTATTCAGTTTTTCTACTACATTGTTGCTTGTTTTAACTTTCCGCACTCAATCGGTTTTGGTGGCTGCATTAAAGCATTATGGTGTTTCTAGTACGATTTCCAAAGCGTTGCACTGGTTAAGGAGAAAGTAAGGCTGTTTAAGAATATTTAAGATGATTTTTTTTTTCTTCAATTTAGACATTATTCTAAAGTTAAATTCAGTTTTCTCTTCTCGCTGCAGTTTCAGTGGACCAAGTGTAAGATGGACAACTACTATGGACCTGGAAGGAACCATCTTTTTGTTCCCGGACCAGTCAATATCCCGGAACAGGTCCTTCGTGCAATGAACAGAAACAATGAGGACTATCGCTCTCCTGCCATTCCAGCAATGACAAAAGTCTTACTTGAGGATGTCAAGAAGATCTTCAAGACCATAACTGGAACCCCATTTCTTATCCCAACAACAGGTACTGTTCTGATTGCGTTAAGTCTCTATGTTGATCATATTATGATAAGATTCTCGTGCAGAATTTCCTTTTTGGCTTGAAGTTTTCCATGCTCTCCGAGTTTATCTTGTCAGTGCAAAACATGGATGCCTTCTCAATTGAATGCTAAAAACTGTAGTGAAGGCTTCAGTTGCAGTAGTGGTAGACTTTACACCGATTTTTGGTTACTTGTGACTTGCGAACTTATATGCTCTTGGTCCAGGTACTGGTGCATGGGAAAGTGCGCTTACAAACACACTGTCGCCTGGAGATCGAATTGTGTCATTTCTCATCGGCCAATTCAGTTTGCTCTGGATTGATCAAATGCAACGCCTCAACTTCAATGTTGATGTCATCGAAAGTGACTGGGGTACAGGTGCCAACCTTGAAGTTTTGGGATCTAAGCTAGCAGCAGATACTGGACATACTATAAAGGCCATATGTATTGTGCACAATGAGACAGCAACTGGAGTTACCAACAATTTGGCTGCTGTAAGAAAACTACTTGGTAAGCATCCAATATTTGTACAAGCTATAACAATGCTTTGTTTTGAGCCCAGTTAGATTCTCAGAGAATCACATGTGAAGTGCGCATGTTGATTTTGCAGTGCCCTGCTTTACTTATGATGCTTTATTCATTTATATCTGCTTCATGCCGTTCTAGAATGCCAATTGTTGTTCGTTTGCGCAATTTCATTGGTCTTCATTTGCATGCAAACCTTGCTCTTATGTCTTGGAATCGACGGGAGAAAGGACATGAAAGGAAAGCATGGAGCAAAATAAGCTTTTGCGTACATTCTAGGGAAATAAAATTTACAGAAATGTGCGACGGTATGGGAAATTGTTTTAATTCTGTAATTTCGTAGCACCCAAGAAATGAAATTTTTATCTCTTCGTTTTTTATTTTCCTTTTTCTTGTTGTATCACATATCCAACTGACTATGTTTGTTTATTCTAGTAATTTCTGTTGGTATGAAATCTTTAACCGTTTTGTCCTCTTAACTCCAAGTTGGATTATCCTTCCCTTTCCAGTTGACAACTCTATCTGTCTACTTTCATTCATTTGATGATTTATGAACTTATCTGATGGTTTTTCATATCATTCTTAGATCACTACCAGCATCCAGCACTCTTTCTTGTTGATGGGGTGTCATCTATATGTGCACTTGATTTCCGCATGGATGAATGGGGTGTAGATGTGGCTTTAACTGGCTCTCAGAAGGCTCTCTCTCTTCCAACTGGAATGGGAATTGTGTGTGCAAGCCCCAAAGCTCTTGAGGCCTCTAAAACTTCAAAGTCAGTCAGAGTTTTCTTTGACTGGAAAGACTACTTGAAGTTCTATAATATGGGGACATTTTGGCCATACACCCCTTCCATTCAACTGTTATATGGCCTGAGAGAAGCTCTTGATCTCCTTTTTGAGGAAGGACTTGACAATGTGATTGAAAGGCATACCCGCCTTGCTAAAGCAACAAGGTACGTGTTACTATTATCTGATTTAATCAATTAACTTGAGAAGTGTTAAATCAAGAGAAATCTCAGATATTCCTTTTGTGATGAGTATCTAAGCTAAGAAATGGTATACATATTCATTTCGGGTATCTGGACCTTAACCTCATTTTATGTAATTTCTTAAGCTCAATATACGAATTGTTTCTCTTAAGACAAACGTGGTATTCAGCTGTAATAGAGGTTAAAATTTTCATTGCTAATCTCTCATGCTGTAATTCTCCTACCTTGCTCATGCTATTCTTCTCATTAGAAATATATTTGGAAGTCTCCCAATCCTTTTCGGGGTGAGAATGGCCTTATATTTGATGAGAGTATTTTAACTTCAAAATGCAGGCTAGCTGTGGAGGCATGGGGCTTGAAGAATTGCACGCAGAAGGAGGAATGGTTTAGTGACACAGTCACTGCTGTGGTTGTTCCTTCCTATATTGACAGTTCAGAAATTGTTAGAAGGGGATGGAAGAGGTACAACTTAAGCTTAGGTCTGGGTCTTAACAAAGTAGCAGGAAAAGTATTCAGAATAGGACATCTCGGCAACCTAAATGAGGTACGATTAGTGCCTTTCATAATCAGTTGCACTTTGTATGCTTTTAATCTTTCCGGGTAAAGAACAGAAGTCAGAGTCAGATAAGGAAACAAATGATCTTGTGAACTGTTGCCTCAGCAAATTTCCACTAGGAGCCATGCTAGACCTTTTCTGATGACTGTCTCTGTTACTATGGTTTTCCTCCTTATAGATAAAGGTTGGATAGATATTTCAGGGATGCAAGCTGCTTTAGCTATATCGAACAATGTGATTCGCTTCTATAACCATAGACTTGATATGCTTATTTCACGTAAAATTAGGACTATTTTTCTTATGTGCTGCTAACTTTCCCCTCTACAAATAAATGTAATTTAGGCTGAAACCACATCTCACTACGAATGATCGAAGTATAGTCTCCATTAGCAGTTAGAAAAATAAGATAGAAGACATGAGAGATTAAACAGCTTTCTTCTTTTGGAATGAAAAGCAACTTAAAAATTGAGAAAACAGGGTATAAGATAGTGGTTAACCCTAAACAGCATTCGATGACTAGTATCAGCAGCTTTTGGCCTAATCAGCAGCTTTCGCATTGGTTTATTGTTTGAAATACTGCAACGAGGATCTTTGAGTCCTTGATCAGCCATGTGCCACTAAACGCCTACTGAATGAAATACATAATTCGAACAAAGTTTAAGATGTCAACAATTTTTCCTTGCCCAGTAGACTATGCACCGAACTTCCTCGACCCAACTTTTCATCCTTGAACTTATACCAAACATAATTCTTGCTAGATTCTAAGGGAAGGATATACAAAAATTATTTGGATCAAATATCTGTTCTTTTTTCGTTCCCATGAGTACCTAAATATTTCTAACTAGAGTTTTTCAAATCTAGATCATGAGAGTATCTGCAGTGCTGAATACCTGTCTTGATTTGTTCACACTTCACACAACCTGGGATATGATAATGTTTACAGTCTAGCTTGTATAGACGTTCCTTCTTGCCTACTTTCAAGAAACTGTATTTGTACCTTTGCGCAGTTGCAATTGCTGGGCTGTCTTGCAGGCGTCGAGATGATACTGAAGGATGTGGGATACCCTGTCAAGCTTGGGAGTGGAGTTGCAGCTGCTTGTGCGTTCCTACAGAACTCCATCCCCATGATACCTTCCAGGATTTAATCCCCATCCATGCATGTAACTACTTTTCTTCTGTCAAGATCTTCAGAATACTTTGTAACAATGCATATATCTCCTCCCAGAACTTTGAGGCTTGCTTAATATGAAACATTGCTTCTTGCACTGTTCTGTATCCAAGTCTTATATTTAATTGAATGTTGTTTTCCTTGGATCATATGTAGTTTAATTGCATCTTCAAAAAAATAAAAAGACGAACTTGATCAAATAACGCAAATAGAGAGGGATCTGTTGAGCATTATAAATTTCTTTGATGTCTAACCCAGTATTGCGATTCTAATTCCAACTCCTCTGAAGTTGAGACATAAACTTCTTACCATGTCCCAGACAAACACAAAGAACATAATAAATAATTGCGAACCAGACACCTAAAGACTAAATCATCAGAATTCCCTCTATTTCATCGAAAAGTAACATGGCTACAAGTGTATCAGGATTATGCATCTATCAACCAAGGTACGCGGATGATCAACTGACGAGAGTCATATTTTTACTGGAGCGGTTCGCATAAAGTAAGACAGGACGCATTCAATTGAGAAGTCACCTTGTTGGAGTTGGTGGCAGGTTAGTGTATTAAGGCTTCACCACGATGATGATAAAAATCAATTGGTGGTACTTATTTAACCAAATCATGTGGGTTCGTTCCATTTGACTTGTCTGTAGTAACAGTAATCTGGTTCTATACACCTCATTGCCGCAACTTTAATAGGAATTAGGAAATAGTGAGGTGGTGGCCTCGAGGAAAATCTGGGGAGGTTCTCTCTAGTGTCTACCACACCGTGGAGAGGTGTATGGTTTGAGGGTATAGGCAACATCAATGAACAAATTCCCTCCTGGACAGGACTGCTGTCGTACGAATTAGAATACTCGAATGCAGTAAGTCATGCTATTGTGGAGTAGCCAACATCTCTTAAGCATGAGTTTCCCGTCAACGCGTCTTTCTTTTTCTTTTACTTAGATGGGTGATGGAAGGAATTTAGAGGTGTCAAACGGGCCAGGCTTGGGCCGCCCGGCCCGGGCCCATCAGGCTTGAAGCGGGGCCGGGCCGGGCCGACTGGGGAGAAATGCTAGGCCCAGTCCAAGCCCTGGCCCTAGGCCCAATATTTAGGGCCGGGCTTGGGCTGGGCCCGGGCCCAAATATATATATATATATATATATATATATATATATATATATATATATATATTTTGTGTAATTTCTTTCTTTAATTGGCTATAATTATCCCGGGCCAAAAAATATGAAATGTTGAGGGCTATAATTGGCTATAATTATAGCCCTCACGTTAATTATAGCCCTCACGTTAAAACTCATGCATGCTCTCTTATTAATGAAAAAAATTTATATCAAAACTTACAACTTCCATTCACGTTAAAACTAAACTATCTTAGAGCTAATACATCTACCCCATCAAATTCGATTAAAAAAAACAACTTGCGGAGAACTGAGTTTTCTATAACCTTTTAGGAGAAATGTAATATACACAGATTAAGTTGAATAATTTGTCAGAAACTCAATCCTTTTTAATTTTCTATTTCAAGTTTGTAATTTGATGTTTATGCTACATATTCAACTTGTTATGCACGTTTGTAGATATCAATACAAACATATTAGTACATTAAAACTAGCATAAACCTGAAGGTTAATTCTAGATTTTGAATACGAACATATTAGTGCAAGGAAGCTATTGTAAAACTGGATTTCTTTTTGAATTTTTTAAATTCATATGTAATGCTGATCGGGGGTTAAATGACTAATTTTTTTCTTCTTCTTAAGATGCCCTTGTTTAATTGAAAACTTCGTAAAAGATTAGTTATGATTAGGAGTGTTTTTCACTTAGAACTTTTTGCTCCATTGGAGCTATCGACATCAAATGCATATATTGCAGGGAACCTTTTTGTTGAAGTTAAAATTACAGGCAGCGACATGCAAAACAGCGTATAGTTCAATGAACGGTTTTGCCATTACCCCTTTTAGAAACACCTTCTATGTGTTTTCACTGTTTAAGCAAAATAGAATTTCCAATGTTTTGATTCTTTAAATATGACAAAAATCACTTTCAAAGATTTCTTTCTATCTACCACCACCTACAATATACCTTATCTCATTCCTCTGGAAACAATGGAAATCATGAATTTCAAAGATTGTTTCAGTTGCAACTATCTTTCTCTAAGAATAATGTGTGATTGCAACGTGTTCATAAAAGTTGCAACTTTCAGCTCTTATGAAATGTATGTTTATACTTCAGTTTTTGTGTGCTAGGACTAAGGATAAACTGTGTGTTTGTGCTAGGCCAGTTATATCAAGGTTGGTTAATGGTTCTTTGTCCCTTCTTCATGCCGTCTTTGGTGGGTTTTCGTTGCGTATTGTTTCCTTATTATATAATCAAGGATTATTATGTAAAAGCATCCCTGAGCTTTGGGTTCTCTACTACCGTAGCCCTCAACATTTCATAAGTTTGCTAGAAACCCTTGTTAAATTTTTATGCAAGGGTTACACAAAAAATTATGCAAGGGCCAACATTTCAAGTGGTGGGGCCGAACCGGGCCAAGCCCGGGCCAGAACCGGGCCGTCTTCGGGCCGGGCCAGAACCGGGCCGTTTCCGGGCCGGGCTTTTTCCCAGAATTATTTGGCCTGGTCCAGGCCCTGGCCCCAAGCCCAAATCTGCTGGGCCGTTACTGTTCACCTTCAGGGCCGGGCCAGCCCGGGCCAGAACCGGGCCGGGTCGGGCCAGCCCGCGGGCCGCCCGGCCCTTTTGACAACTCTAGGAAGGATTCTCTTTCGCTTGTGTAGCATTATGCGTAAGATAAAGAACTATTTCAAATTTTATGCTGTTGTTTTGTTGCTCTTGTTAGTCTTATCTAAGGGAGTGGCAGATGATAACTTGAGTTTTAATCTTCCCTACCTGTTGTTCAGGGTCTCTGTTCAGTGTCTTAAAAGGGTTTTTCTCAAGGATCCTAATGGAGTTTGAACGGATGTACATATTTGCCGGCCATCATTAGAATGTCCAGTGGGAAGGATGTCGTGACAGTCAGTATATGGGGATGTTGTGAGTCACTATATGAGGATCTTCTATATAAGTTGGTCATGTTTTACTATCCGTATAACCTCATATCACTATGAGGGATTCAGATCCCCTGCTGTAAACCATGGTTACAGTCCCCTCTCTCACAGAAATGGGTACAGAACCCTGCTGTAACCAAGGGAATCCCAATCCCACTATGAGGATCTTCTAAGTCAGTCAAAGTAGTTGTCCTGCCGACTTGATGAAGGCCCATGGACTCTCTCTCACTCACTCTCATGTGCGTGGGCATGTGTGTGGGTGTGTGGTGCATGGTTATTTATTCCTCATCACGATGTGCATTCATCGATCACCATTATTAGAACTGTTGGAACATAATTTGCAGATATTTTTCTTCTTGCTTTGCTCCGATGGCAATCAATGCTGGTCTAGAGATGTCAAAAAAGTCGGACCGTCCTTCGCAGGAAGGTAAATCTCTCACACAAAGTCTTTAATATTTGGTTCATGTTCTCTTTAATTTATTTTTGTGTGTGTGTGTAAATTTTGATAACAATTTCTTTTTGAATATGAAGGGATTTGAAATCGCTAGAATTCATATGACTGAAACAAATTTGGTGTTTCCTGTACATTTTTTTACCTGCTTATCCTTTTAGTAGCCTGGGGGGTTAATGTTCTTTTGGTACTTGCCGAGGAATATGAAAATGAGAACAAGGAAAAAAGAAAAAAGGTGATCAAGGGGATTGACTGCACCACCGAAACGGAAATATTCAAATTGGTGAAAGATAGAAAATTAGCAAGGAAGCGTTGGCTTGAATATGAAAGGCGTCTTGACATGCTCAGCACTGCCATTGTAGGGCGCTTAAAGCTGATGCTTTATATATATTAAAGCACGGATGTGGTTAAATGACTAATTCTTTTTTACTTTAAGATGCCATTTATAAATTGAAGTTTTCATAAAAGACTAGTGGTGATTAGGAGTGTTTTAGACTTAATTTTTTTTTCCATTAAATACCCTTTTTGAGTTAGAGTGTTATTAAATATGAGGGTGTTTTTGACTTATCATGGAATATCAAGTCTCTTTCCTTAAAATACCCTTTTTGGAATATATGCTTTTGTTAGAGTTAATGACTGTTTCGACTTTTGACTTAAAACTGTTTTTTTCCATTAAATACCATTTTCGAATAAATGTGTTATTTCAAAATAAGGGTGATTTTGACTTCTCTAGAAAATCAAGCATCTTTTCTTAAAGTACCGTTATTGGAATATATGTTTTTGTTAGAGTTAAGGGTTGTTTTGACTCTTTTTTTAAAAAAGGAAAAATAATCCTATGAAAATCCTATAAAATCACCCTTGAACTCATGCATGCTCCCAGATTACTGGAAAAATTCCTATCAAAACTTACCACCTCCATTCACATTATAATTAAACTACCTCAGAGCTACTGCATCTTTTCATCAAATTCAATTGAAAAAAACAACTTGCTGAGAATAAAGTCGTTTTCTATAACCTTTTAAGAAAAATTTAATATACCTAAACTAAATTTATATTTACCTAAATTTAATAACCTTTTAAATTGAATATCATGTCAAGATTCAATCTTCTTTAAATTTATATTTCATACATGTATATCGATGCGAAGTCTACAGATTTGAATTATTATTTATGTATATAGATATTAATACAAGCATATTAGTACATTGAAACTATCGTAAACCTGAAGTTTAATTATAGATTTTGAATGCAGACATATTGATGTAAGGAAACTATCGTAAAATTGGAAGGTTTTAAAAATTTCTAAATGCATATGTAATCATGACTAAGGTTAAGGCTAGTCTTTTTTTTTTCTCCCTGAATATGCCCTTTTTTAATTGAAATCTTCATAAAAAATTTGTGCTGATTAGGGTTATTTTTCACTTAAAACTTTTTTCCCATTAAATATCCATTTTGAGTTAGAGTGTAAAGGGTGGTTTTGACTTCTATTAGGATATATCAAGCATCTTCCCATAAAATATCTTTATTAGAATATATGCTTTTATTAGAGTTAAGGACTGTTCTGACTTTTATCACGAAAAAAGGAAAAAAAAGCTCTATGAAAATCTTATAAAATCACCTTTGAATTCCTACATGCTCTCTGATTAACTGATTTTTTTTAATCAAAACATACCGCCTCCATTCACGTTAAAACTAAACAACCTTAGAGCTACTACATCTTTTTATCAAATTCGATCCAAATTTTTTTTTTACAGAGAACATAGATTTTTATAGCCTTTTAGGAGAAATATAATATACTTAAACTAAATTAAATATTTTATCAGAAACTCAATCTTTTTTAATTAGATATTTCATATTTGTATGTTGATGCGTATACTCAGATTTGATTTATTGTGCATGTACATAAATTTCAATACAAAAATAATAGTACATTAAAACTACCGTAAACCTGAAATTTAATTATAGATTTTGAATATGGACATATTGGTGTAAGGAAGCTATCGTAAAATTGAAGCTTTTTAAGATTTTTTTTTTAAATGCATACGCAATCCTGATTGGGGTTAAATGGGTTAATCCTTTTTTTCCCCTTAATATGTCCTTTCAAATTAAAGCCTCCATAAACGATCAGTGATAATTAGGAGTGTTTTTCACTTAAAACTTTTTTTTTCTCATTAAATACATAGTTTGAGTTAGTATGTTATTAAAAAAAATACGGGTGTTTTTGACTTCTTTTTAAGATATCATGCCTCTTTCCCTAAAATACCGTTGTTAGAATATATACTTTTGTTAGAACTTTAGTAAATAAAATGAAAACATCCTAAGAAAATCCTAAAAATTCACTCTTGAACTCTTGCATGCTTTCCGACTATTGAAAAATTTTCAATCAAAACCTACCATCTTCATTCAGGTTAAGCTATTCTACCTTAAAGCTATTGCATCTTCTCCATCAAATTCGATTGAAAAAAAATAACTTACGGATGACATAATTTTCTATAGCCCGTTAGAAGAAATATGATATACTTAAACTACATTAAATATTTTGTTAGAAACCCAACTTTTTTAATTTTGTATTTCCTATTTGTATATTGATCAGATTTGAATAGTTATGCATCTATATAGATTTCAATACAAAAATATTAGTACATTGAAACTATCATAACACTGAAGTTTAATTCCAAATTTTATATGTCGACATATTGAGAAAGCTATTGTTAAACAGACTTTTTTTTAAACTTTTTAATGCATAAGAATCACTAGATTATATCATTATGTTCTTAGTTATGATTTGAGTTCGTGGGGAGTAAATAATCCTATATTTCTATTAGAGGTATCGGAATATCCTTATTTGCATGACAACATATTCTTCATATGATTGTTGTCTTTCTTGTTCCACTGTAGCTCGGAATACCATATATTTGTATGATAATATATTCTTCATATGGTTGTTGTCTTTGTATATTCCACTCTTGTAAATGATATGATTAGGTGAAACCGAATTTATAAAACTCAATTTATTCAAGTTCAAATGATTAATAATTTTCTTAGCTTGAAAACTCTCAAGTTGTGATACGTAAGGGGTTAAGTTTATGATTTTTTTCCTTAAAATACTCCTATAAGGTTCACCAATGCATCTTTTAGTGACAAAAGATTATGAATATAACCAAAACGGATAAGGATCTAGTCCAAGCTATAAAATTATATCAAGAGACTAAATTGCTTTTTTCTTAAAAGTACCCTTTTTAAACTTATAAAATTTGCAAAAGCTGAGAGTATTTTTTACTTTTGAAAAGATGAGACTAAATTATAATATATTTGGCTAAATTTAAACATTTAGTGCTAAAGAGGTTAAAATTTCATTAATGCATCTTTTATAACAAAGGTTTAATGAATATAACCAAACAGGTGTGGATCTGGGCCACCATATAAACATGATTCCAAGGGTTAAATGGTAGAACATTTTTCTTAAAAATATCCTTTTCAAATTTATAAATTTTAGAAAAAAATTAAGGGCATTTTTTTGTTTTTAAAAGAGTGAGGAAAAATTACAACATTTCTTTCAACATTTATTCACTGAAGAGGTTAAAAGTTCACTAATGTATCTTTAGTAACAAAGGAATTAAATTCAACCAAAGCGGGACTGGATCTAGCCTCATCGTATAAATATGATACTAAGTCTCTGTTCACCTTTAAAGGAAAAGTCTATCAATACCTAACCTTAATACCAACATCATAATCGGTAAAATGAACACATTAATTTTTGATACTCCTTAGAGAACCGTCCTAAGTCCAAGTATTAGCATCTTCTGTATTTATATAGAGTATTGTTTAAGGTGGATCGACTATTGCATCTACTTACTTTTCATATGACTGCAAATTTAAATTTATCAATATAGAAACGAGTTAGAGTATCTACAAGTTCGACTAGGCCTTCTTTTTTCTTAACTCTAAAAACCTTACGTAACAGGTAATATTTTTTTCCTTTTTATTTTGATGATATAAGTTTTATTATCCGTAAATGATCTAGGTTATAAATTATTCTTAATAAACTTTTATTGAGTTTGTATATATATTATAAACGTAATGCTTATGTATATAAGATGAAAAACTTAATTTTGCGAACATTATTGGATTACTTCGTTCATTATCATTATCTCGTATCAACTTCACACATTTATTTGGTGGTACACATTTCAAAATGACACATACCACACACATATATTGATTTTTTAGATGAGTAGGTATTGTATTATCATATAAATTAGTATTAAAAATAATATGGCAAATATATGTTAAATTACATACACAACGTTACGTAGTAGCCTTATTGCACTATGAAGATGAACAAAGTCATGCTAGGTAAAGAATAAAAAAGAGCTTTAGAGAAATTAGAGTACACTCTAGATTTTTTAACTAGAAAGTAGAAAAGGAAGGTAAAATTAAGACTAAGTATAGTTTAGACAAATTGTACTCAACATTTAGAAATTAAGCTAGAAAAAATTAGAGAAGAACTTCTCCGTACTTTAATCTTCAAATAAGTGATACATAAAAATTGTAATAGACCAGATAATTATAAAAATAAAATAAACTCCAGGGGCTACTTTGACCCAAACAATGATTGCTACAAAATATGGTCATCAACAATACAATGTGGATAATGAATGATACTCAAAGTGTTGATATTTTGAACTTTAGTGGTGATGCTCGCAGTAAAAAGGGCTAAAACTCTAAAAGTGAATAGTAGAAAATTTTAGAAAGATTCTTAAAAGATCCTTGAAAGCTACGGCCACTGTTGTATAAGCAATTGAGTTTTTATATGTGCCCTGCTAGATTTCTTGAGTTCATTTGATTCTAAAGATGCAACATTTAAACTCTTAACTTCTTTGTTTTACAAAATTATTTATACATTTACTAATCATAACTTCCTTATGAATATCTTAAAAGAAATTGGACAGCTCCAAAATATATACTTCACATTAACTATCTCTAAAAAACTTTCTTCACTTTTATTACTGCAATATCAAACTTGTAGTAATATTTGTTGAAGATGTGTGAAACTGATTACAGTGTTAGTGTACCTTCAATAACAAGACATAATATATAACAATCGAAAATCTCTTTAGCGGCAACTTGACAGGACAAAGAAAACAAGTATAATAAATAATGACACATATTAGTGATAATTGGCATTAACAATTCGGGTTTTGTGTAATGAACTTTCTATACTTCGAGTCTTTGATTAGCAGTAAACAACTGATTTATTTATTATTAATTAATTCCAATTGTGTTTTTCTCCAAGGATTATAACATCTTTTTCGTTTGAATCACTATATAACGTGCAAAGTACATGATCCTTACTAGTCCTCTTTTATATAAAAAAAAGATCTACCAGACAAGAGCTTTTGGCAAGTTGAACGATTACACTTTTTTCTATACTACATATAAAAGTGTGGATCTTTAAATTTTATTTTTTGGACCAGAATACCCTTCTTATACTTAAAAATTACTCCCTTACCATTCAAAACATAATTAACATGTCTTGTATCTGGATTCTTCGAACAAATCTATTTTTTCTACTACTCATAAATGCTACAATTAATACTAGATGTCTCTCCCATTTGTCCTTAAACTAATCAGTACATAATATATGTATATTTCATTGTCATCCACATCTTGATGCTTTATATTGATTAAGACAAGCAAGACATTGATGATTATAACATATTATGACATAAGTAGAGTAATTAACTTTTCTCAAATCTAATTATATATATATACATATATATATAGGGGGCCGATCCCCATCGACCGGTGGGAAAATAAGATTTTTCCCACCGAATCGCTGCTAAGAGTAGCGATTGAAAAAAAAATCCAAAGCCCAGTTGCAACTCTTTGTTGCGATTGGAATTTTAGCAATCATGCCAATCACAACAAAAGAGTTGCGATTGGTATGATGCCAATCACAACTCTTTGTTGCGATTGGTAATGATGCCAATCACAACAAAGAGTTGCGATTGTCATTATTGCACAAAAATGCCCATCGCAACTCTTTGTTGCGATTGCTTTTGTCCTTTTTCTCCCCCCTCCGGTCAACCTTCCTTCCCCCCCCCGGTGGCCCCCACCCTTCGGGCATGTTCTTTTTCCCCAAATAGAAAACTTAATTAGACAGTTTTTCACAAATTTATAAAAAATATCTAGAGCTAGATTTTGCCAAAGTACAAAAAAGAGACCCTGGTTATTTCTAAAAGATACGTATCAGGTAAAAATTTCAGATTTTTCCAAAGACTGGAAAGGGGTTAACTGATACGCGCAACCTTGTAACTTCGCAGTATAATTTAAAATATCAAGCTAGCGCGATTTTGCGCGAAACTTTTTTGAGAACCCTAGGATGCTGGGAAGTTCCATTCCCCAGGAATTCGGGTCATGTTGAAGCCGTCAGCAATTTTTTTGCCGAACGGGATTTTATGCGCTCGATCCGGACACCGGTTCGGGATTTTTGGGCGAAACTTCCGTAAAATACTTTTTACATCACGAATCAGTTCAGGAACCTTAAAATAGCATCTTAAAGCACTTTTGAGATTTTACCTGATGCCAGGGGGCATTTTGGTAGTTCGCCGCCCCGAAAGGGGTATTTTGGTAATTTTACTGTGTCAAGTTTTTCAAACAACTTTTTAGTCCGTAAATGTAAGCAAAGCACCTGAAACGCTGATTTGAAGCCGATTCGCGGGGCGTTGGGGTCGCTAAAGGTGAAAACTTAATTAGACAGTTTTTCACGAATTTATAAAAAATAGCTAGAGCTAGATTTTGCCAAAGTGCAAAAAAGAGACCCTGGTTATTTCTAAAAGATACGTATCAGGTAAAAATTTCAGATTTTTCCAAAGACTGAAAAAGGGGTTAACTACGCACAACCTTGTAACTTCGCAGTGTAATTTAAAATATCAAGTTAGCGCGATTTCGCGCAAAACTTTTTTGAGAACCCTAGGATGCTGGGAAGTTCCATTCCCCAGGAATTCAGGCCATTCCGAAGCCTTCAGCAATTTTTTTGCCGAACGGGCTTTTACGCGCTCGATCGGGACACCGGTTCGGGATTTTTGGGCGAAACTTCCGTAAAATACTTTTTACATCACGAATCAGTTCAGGAACCTTAAAATGGCATCTTAAAGCACTTTTGAGATTTTTCCTGATGCCAGGGGGCATTTTGGTAGTTCGCCGCCCCGAGAGGGGTATTTTCGTTATTTTGCCCCTTTCAGTTTTTCAAATGACTGCTTCATCCAAAAATGTAAGCAAAGCACCTGAAAGGTTGTTTCGAAGCTGATTTGGGGCGTTAGGGTGATAATGAACCCCCGGGGGCATTTCGGTAATTGCCGCTCATCGGGGGCTATTTTAGTAATTTTACATTATACAAATTTTCCAACAATTACACTGCAAATAATTTTTATTCTTCTTTTATTTAATTCTATGACTTGTTGAGAATGATATAATTTTATTTTTTAGATTTCAGTATAATTATAGATGCAATTGGAGGAAGCAATTTTTGTGAAGGTTCTGATCCACCTTACTTGGGTCAAGTTTTTCAAACACTGGACGAAGTCGAAGCATACTACAGAGCATATTCGAAAACGATGGGTTTCAGTATTAGAACTAAGAGGACTAGAAAACGGGTGAATACAGATCAAATTTGTGCAAGACTATTTGAGTGTCATAGAGGAGCACCGCATGTACCCCCGGTCGTTCAAATCAGTGACGAAGGGACAACAAGACAAAGAAAACGCGACACATTTCCGGGTACCGGCTGCAAGGCCCATGTGTATGCAGTACACCGGAAAAAAGAAAACCATTGGGTTGTGACGGGAGTGGAGTTGAGTCATAATCATCAGTTGATGACCCCCAGTAAGATTGGTCAAATTCATCAACACCGAGAAATTAGCGCGGCACACAGACAACTGATTTTTACAATGGCCGGGGCTAAAATTCCACCTTCTAAGATGATGGGGGTTTTCTCAAGCCAGGCTGGGGGGATTGACAAGTTGAGTTTCAACGAAGTAGACCTTTGAAATGAACTTCGTGCTCAGAAGAGAGAGTCTTTCGGTAGGAGTTATTCTCAAGCTACACTTGATCTCTTCAGGTGCCTTCAGAGTGAGAATTCTGGATTTTTCTACAGTCTCCAACTCGATGATGAGAACCGCATTAGTACTATATTTTGGGCAGACCCCCGTTGTAGAGCTGCTTACCAAAATTTTGGAGATGTTGTGACGTTTGACACCACATACCGCACCAATAAGTACTCTATGCCTTTTGCTCTGTTCACCGGGGTGAACCACCACTATCAGTCAATCTCGTTTGGCTTTGCCCTGCTTAGGGATGAGACGGAGGAGTCATTTACGTGGTTATTTGAAACGTGGCTTCAAGCAATGTATCATATTCCTCCAAAGACCATCATCACCGACCAAGATCTGGCAATGAAAAATGCAATCGCTAAGGTCCTTCCAGATACTCACCATGGCCTGTGCACGTGGCACATAAGCAACAAATATCCCGAACGGCTTCACAATGTATATGCAAACCATCCGGAATTCAAGACTGACTTTAATACATGTGTGAAGAAATCGTTGACGGTAGACGTGTTCGAGGAGAGGTGGGCCACGTTAATGGATGACTACGGTTTGCACAATCATGGATGGTTACAATCGTTGTATGAGATCAAGACACAGTGGGTCGGTGCCTACACCAAGAAGTTTTTTGCAGCCGGAATGACTACGACCTCGAGAAGCGAAGCTATGAATTCATTCTTTGATGGGTACGTAAGCCAGTCTTCAAGTATAGTGGAGTTCGTACTAGAGATGCAGAAAGTCGTTGATAGGCAATTGTACCGTGAGAGAGAAGCCGATGCGGCTACAGTTTACAGAGAAAAAGCCATACTACTCTTTTCACCTTTGGAGGCTCATGCGGCTCAAGTCTATACCAAGGAAATGTTTAGACAGTTTCAAGATGAACTACTAAAGTCGAATCAATATGGCATGACAAAGTTGCACGAGTATTCCACCAGAGATCTCAAGGTTTATGCTTTGACAAACGTGACGAATTTCGCCAATCCGTGCTCTTCGTCGACTCTGAGGAACATAAGACATTTTACCGTGGCTAAATGTATGGACACCGGGTTGGTAAATTGCAACTGTCAATTGTTTGAGCATAAAGGTATACTTTGTCGACACGCGTTGAGGGTTTTGAGCTCCAAGAATGCTCGTGAAATCCCTCCACAGTATATCTTGGAACGGTGGACGAAGGAAGCCAATAGAGTCCACGGTCACATTCCTTACGTGCCTAATGTTTCAGTAGATTTCGAGCAATCTGAGCCGCTGCGATATAATCACCTTTGTAACATCATGCACGGTTTATCATTGGATGCAGCGTCAACATTTGATGGGTACATGTATCAAGTTGAAGCAGCCGCACAGGATAAGGCTAAGCATGCACAGTTTAGGATGGCTGATCCAGAAAGACGGGACATTCCGACTACTCGGACGACTCCAGCCGGTAGATTCAATCGAGCCAAACAGCCAGTCATTGACGGCACTAGCATGCAAGGTGAGGATGACGACATTTTTTATCCAATTATTTCTCAAACAAAAGGGCAAAAACGAGAAATACGCATGAAGAATCCGATTGAAACAGCAACGGGTCAAAAAAAATTGCGAAAGTGTGCGTTGTGTAATAAGATGACTGATCATGACAAGAGAAACCATTATAAAGTGTTAGGTCTCGCACCTGGCAGTATGGTCGAGGAGGACGATGATGATGAAGAGTGTTAGGGTTAATGTTTCAGTTGTATAACGAATAACTTTTATAATGTTTAAATTTGTGATTTGGTTTGTTGAATCTTTAATTTGTGATTTGGTTTGTGGATTATTGATATTTTTGGAAGGGCCTATTCGCGCACACTTTAGCGCCCAATTCATTGCTTCCGAAAAATCTTGTAACAGTTTTTGGTTCATTGCACCTCAGGCACGCTAGTTAGCCAATTCGTAAGAATTTCGGCGAAAAACGAGACACGTTATTTTTTGGGTTTTCCTATGAAGGGCCTATTCGGGCACACTTTAGGGCCCAATTCATAACTTCCGAAAAATCTTGTAATTTTTTTTCGCTCATTGCCCCTGAGGCACGCTAATAGGCCATTTCTATGAATTTCGGCGAAAATTGAGACACGTTATTTTTTGGGTTTTCCTATTCGGGCCTATTCGGGCACACTTTAGGGCTCAATTCATAACTTCCGAAAAATCTTGTAATTTTTTTTGTCACTTTTTTTTTCGCTCATTGCACCTCAGGCACGCTAGTTAGCCCATTCGTAAGAATTTCGGCGAAAAACAAGACACGTTATTTTTTGGGTTTTCCTATGAAGGGCTTATTCGGGCACACTTTAGGGCCCAATTCATAGCTTCCGAAAAATCTTGTAATTTTTTTTGTCACTTTTTTTTCGCTCATTGCCCCTGAGGCACGCTAATAGGCCATTTCTATGAATTTCAGCGAAAATCGAGACAAATAATATATTTGGTTTTCCTATAAAAGGCATATTCGCACACACTTTATCGCCAAATTCATAGCTTGCGAAAATACATGTACATTTTTTTAAGGGGTTCTTTGCTCATTGCACCTTAGTCACGCTAGTTAGGATAATGGTAATGAAGCCATCTAGCTTCATTCTTTTTCAGCTCCCAGGCTATCCTATACCTAAACGTCAAGGCAGCCTTCCTAGTCCACGACGTATATCTGAGCACCTCCGAGCGAGCAATGTAGTCCATGTACTTGAGGACGTAAATCCCGCAATCGTGACTGTTATATTGCTTTGGTCGGTCTTGTATCATCACGACCGTCCAAGGCTCTACCGTCGAATTCCTGGTGATGGATTCCCCCGAATAATCTCGGCACGCTAGCGAGAAGATAGTAGTCTGCATCCAACAATTAAAAAGATCATCAAGCCTATGTTACAATAAGAATATGCTATGAGCCAAGGTCAACCGATAAAAACTAACCACTGCAGTGATGTACTCGCTATACATCTGGGCCACCGACCGTCCAGGTGAGTCCTCCCTTAGGCTATCGTATATGTTGACCTGTCTGTTCGCTGGATGGAGAACTAATAGGAACCAGTGGTGTTCATGATGGCAAGGTATCATGACAAGGTTCGCATCGGCAGCGTGACATTGGTAGTCTGCGTTCAACAGGCCTAATACGTTTCCAGATGGTTTCCACTTACCCTTGCCTGCCCCTCGCCTCCTCCATTCTGTTAACTCCCTCATGCTGGTCACCATTAATGTGACAAAGTAAGTGGGATGCAGGTTAAGCTTCAAACCTTCGCACTGGTTATAACGTAGCTCTCTAATCCGGAGCAGATCTATATAAGCGTTCATGACGAAATTTGAAATATCTGTCTCCGGTGCCAACATTCTCACATCCGCGTGACCTAGCAATGTTCCAAGAGGAAAGTCTGTTGAATCGACAGGCTCAGGCCCGAAGTAGTGCCGGTCGATCCAATCCCGCTTGTTCGGCCTCAATGGCTTTGTCGCTTGTCCTTTATCCGACCGGTTACTTGGGCGTGAGGCCTGGATTCCTACTTAGGTCACCTGACTCTGGCGCTGAGAGTCGTACGTGTCAGGAGGCAAGCAACTAGACGGCTCCCAGAATTCATTCTGGGGCACATAGTCGTATGCGTCAGGAGGCACGCGACTAGACGACTCTCACACCACACTCTGGGGCACATAGTCGTACGCGTCAGGAGGCAAGCGACTAGACGGCTCCCCCAGGCCCTGACTCTGGGGCTGAGAGCCGTACGCGTCAGGAGGCAAGCGAGTAGACGGCTCCCCTTGGTAACCCCGGTACGCAACACTGAAGTTATGAAGATCAGTCTTGTACCTCTCAATGGAGCTCTTGAGACTGTCAGGCGCATGCGCGACATACCAGTCAAACCGCTCGAGCTGCTTGAACACCTCAGTGCCCTGGTCAACCTAAAAAAATGCATAGAAAAATCACCGTCATCATTTCAGGCATGGTCGAGAAGGTGCGCAAATAAATATTGAAACAACACTAGGTTGACTTACAATGCTCAATGCCCAGAACTGGTCGTAGACCTCACGTGGCGCATACGATTTGGTCCTCACTTAGGAAGGGCGATTCACCCTCGTGCGCGTCACCTTGAGAAACCACTGCAGGTACTCCTCAGTACTGGTGCCGTCGTCCTTGAGCGATACAAGGCTACCATACGTTTCTTGCCAAGTATTCCACTCTTGCACCTCGTCGCTCAGCAAATTCAAGGCATCAGGCACCTCAAAATTTGGACCTCGACCGTTCCTGTATCGCCGCATGTCAGCGGGTTTTGGTATCCCTTGTAGACAGCCAGCTTGTTTCATAGCTCGATCGGGCATCTGAAACTCACATACTTCGAAGTGAATAAGTGGCACCCGAACCAAACCTGCCAGCACGTACGACACCGGAAGTTGCCAACACAACTCATCCAACCGATGCATCACCTTCCCATATGGCTGCCACGTCACCTGGGATGCATCCATCATATCTAGTTCCCCCCGATAGAACATTAGATGGTGGTGAGGGTCTACCCGTCTCCTCCGTTTGGTCGTAGGCCCCCAGGCCCACACCCTAGGCCACGTCTCATCGGAATCAGCTACGGGCTGTGGACGACCCGTGGGTAGCCTCTCGTAAGACCAAACCCGTGAACGCAAACATTATATGTAATTAGTAATTCATCACGAATATATTGACACGTCAACCAAGAATATAAAAAAACGTCAAACCTGTAACAGAGTGATGCAGGCGGCAATGGACTTGGCACCCTTTCTCGTAGCTTTGTGCAATGCTCGATATAGGTGCGCAAGGACAGCTGAACCCCACGAATACGAGTATACCTCCTCAAGATCCTCCAAGAACACCATATACTTCGGATGCACCGTGTTTTTTTTTGGCGTCGGAAGTAATATAGTTCCAGTAATATACAAAAGGAATGCCTTCGTATACGTCACCAAATCATGAGGAGTGTATTCATCCGGTAGCTCGCCGTACTGCTCTCTCAGCCATTTAAGTTTTATGCCGTTGGTTGTAAGAGCGTCCCTCGGAATTCCCGGAAAATACTGCCTAGCCATCTTCGCTATGGATGCAGACGTTTTACTCGAAGTAATGGGTCTGCCGTGACATGGGATTCCAAGTATAAATCCGACGTCCTCTAATGTAATAGTCATTTCACCAAACCGGAAGTGAAATGAGTTCGTCTCGCCCCTCCATCGTTCAACTAGAGCGGATATAAGGCAATCGTCGTGCCGAGACCAATTCCCGCAATCGGTGAACACGGTCAAATTTTGATCGTGTAATAGTTGTATTTGTTCCTCGTTCAGTACCCACTCGTCGAGGTGACTTGTGCTTTGAATTGTTTCCAAAACACCCCTATCGAAACCGTGAAATACGTGCCTCGCGACGTGGTCATCGTCATCGTATAGGATTGATGTATCATGAGGTCCAGGGTTGAAATCCATATCTGTAAGAACAAAATATAATCGTAAACCAACTTAGCGTCCATAATATTTACATTCCAAAACTGTAACTGAATCGTTAACCTAGCTTACCAACGCATTAGCAATAGTCATTAAATCATTATTTTAATGTATTAAAACCATTCCTCACTTCCAACCACTCCGAACGCTTAATAACGCTAGTTCCCTAAAATTTAACGCCAACGTGGTTATTTAGCAATATCCCCCCCCGATGGCCGCTACACCCCCAACACCTCAAAACCGCTTTTAAACCACTTTTTAAATGTATTAAATCAATTATATACCAAATAATTTCTCAGAATATTTTAAGGGGGAAAGTTACCAAAACACCCCCAACTTATGCAAAACACCCTGTGGCAGTCATCGCCCCAACAAACATCTCAGAACAACTTTAAAATAACTAAACGGGTGTCTCACACCCTTTCCTGAATTAAAAGTCATTCGGGAAATTTGTGTAATGTAAAATTCGAAAAATAGCCCCCGATGAGAGGTAAATTACCGCAATGGCCCGGGGTTCATTATCACCCCAACGCCCCCGAATCAGCTTCAAATCAGCCTTTCAGGTGCTTTGCTTACATTTACGGACTGAAAAGTCGTTTGAAAAACTTGACACCGTAAAATTACCAAAATACCCCTCTCGGGGCTACGAACTACCAAAATGCCCCCTGGCATCAGGAAAAATCTCAAAAGTGCTTTAAGATGCTATTTTAACGTTCCTGAACTTATTCATGATGTAAAAAGTATTTTACGGAATTTTCGCCCAAAAATCCCGAACCGGTGTTCGGATCGAGCGCTTAAAAGCCCGTTTGGCAAAAAAAAATAGCTAACTGCTTCGGAATGTCCCGAATTCCTGGGGAATGGAACTTCCCAACATCCTAGGGTTCTCAAAAAAG
>JAVXUO010002256.1:0-20335 GCA_033065855.1 Escallonia rubra
GTTCACCTTCGAAATGAACTTCGTGCTCAGAAGAGAGAGTCTTTCGGTAGGAGTGATTCTCAAGCTACACTTGATCTCTTCAGGTGCCTTCAGAGTGAGAATTCTGGATTTTTCTACAGTCTCCAACTCGATGATGAGAACCGCATTAGTACTATATTTTGGGCAGACCCCTGTTGTAGAGCTGCTTACCAAAATTTTGGGGATGTTGTGACGTTTGACACCACATACCGCACCAATAAGTACTCTATGCCTTTTGCTATGTTCACCGGGGTGAACCACCACTATCAGTCAATCTCGTTTGGCTTTGCCCTGCTTAGGGATGAGACGATGGAGTCATTTACGTGGTTATTTGAAACGTGGCTTCAAGCAATGTATCATATTCCTCCAAAGACCATCATCACCGACCAAGATCTGGCAATGAAAAATGCAATCGCTAAGGTCCTTCCAGATATTCACCATGGCCTGTGCACGTGGCACATAAGCAACAAATATCCCGAACGGCTTCACAATGTATATGCAAACCATCTGGAATTCAAGACTGACTTTAATACATGTGTGAAGAAATCGTTGACGGTAGACGTGTTCGAGGAGAGGTGGGCCACGTTAATGGATGACTACGGTTTGCACAATCATGGATGGTTACAATCGTTGTATGAGATCAAGACACAGTGGGTCGGTGCCTACACCAAGAAGTTTTTTGCAGCCGGAATGACTACGACCTCGAGAAGCGAAGCTATGAATTCATTCTTTGATGGGTACGTAAGCCAGTCTTCAAGTATAGTGGAGTTCGTACTAGAGATGCAGAAAGTCGTTGATAGGCAATTGTACCGTGAGAGAGAAACCAATGCGGCTACAGTTTACAGAGAAAGAGCCATACTACTCTTTTCACCTTTGGAGGCTCATGCGGCTCAAGTCTATACCAAGAAAATGTTTAGACAGTTTCAAGATGAACTACTAAAGTCGAATCAATATGGCATGACAAAGTTGCACGAGTATTCCACCAGAGATCTCAAGGTTTGTGCTTTGACAAACGTGACGAATTTCGCCAATCTGTGCTCTTCGTCGACTCCGAGGAACAGAAGACATTTTACCGTGGCTAAATGTATGGACACCGGGTTGGTAAATTGCAACTGTCAATTGTTTGAGCATAAAGGTATACTTTGTCGACACGCGTTGAGGGTTTTGAGCTCCAAGAATGCTCGTGAAATCCCTCCACAGTATATCTTGGAACAGTGGACAAAGGAAGCCAATAGAGTCCACGGTCACATTCCTTACGTGCCCAATGTTTCAGTTGATTTCGAGCAATCTGAGCCGCTGCGATATAATCACCTTTGTAACATCATGCACGGTTTATCATTGGATGCAGCGTCAACATTTGATGGGTACAGGTATCAATTTGAAGCAGTCGCACGGGATAAGGCTAAGCATGCACAGTTTAGGATGGCTGATCCAGAAAGACGGGACACTCCGACTACTCGGACGACTCCAGCCAGTAGATTCAATCGAGCCAAACAGCCAGTCATTGACGGCACTAGCATGCAAGGTGAGGAGGACGACATTTTTGATCCAATTATTTCTCAAACAAAAGGGCGAAAACGAGAAATACGCATGAAGAATCCGATTGAAACAGCAACGGGTCAAAAAAATTTGCGAAAGTGTGTGTTGTGTAATAAGATGACTGATCATGACAAGAGAAACCATTATAAAGTGTTAGGTCTCGCACCTGGCAGTATGGTCGAGGAGGACGATGATGATGAAGAGTGTTAGGGTTAATGTTTCAGTTGTATAACGAATAACTTTTATAATGTTTAAATTTGTGATTTGGTTTGTTGAATCTTTAATTTGTGATTTGGTTTGTGGATTATTGATATTTTTGGAAGGGCCTATTCGCGCACACTTTAGCGTCCAATTCATTGCTTCCGAAAAATCTTGTAACAGTTTTTGGTTCATTGCACCTCAGGCACGCTAGTTAGCCCATTAGTAAGAATTTCGGCGAAAAACGAGACACGTTATTTTTTGAGTTTTCCTATGAAGGGCCTATTTGGGCACACTTTAGGGCCCAATTCATAACTTCCAAAAAATCTTGTAATTTTTTTTGTCACTTTTTTTTTGCTCATTGCCCCTGAGGCACGCTAATAGGCCATTTCGATGAATTTCGGCAAAAATCGAGACAAATAATATATTTGGTTTTCCTATAAAAGGCATATTCGCGCACACTTTATCGCCAAATTCATAGCTTGCGAAAATACATGTACATTTTTTTAAGGGGTTCTTTGCTCATTGCACCTTAGTCACGCTAGTTAGGATAATGGTAATGAAGCCACCTAGCTTCATTCTTTTTCAGCTCCCAGGCTATCCTATACCTAAACGTCAAGGCAGCCTTCCTAGTCCACGACGTATATCTGAGCACCTCCGAGCGAGCAATGTAGTCCATGTACTTGAGGACGTAAATCCCGCAATCGTGACTGTTATATTGCTTTGGTCGGTCCTGTATCATCACGACCGTCCAAGGCTCTACCGTCGAATTCCTCGTGATGGATTCCCCCGAATAATCTCGGCACGCTAGCAAGAAGATAGTAGTCTGCATCCAACAATTAAAAAGATCATCAAGCCTATGTTACAATAAGAATATGCTATGAGCCAAGGTCAACCGATAAAAACTAACCATTGTAGTGATGTACTCGCTATACATCTGGGCCACCGACCGTCCAGGAGAGTCCTCCCTTAGGCTATCGTATATGTTGACATGTCTGTTCGCTGGATGGAGAACTAATAGGAACCAGTGGTGTTCATGATGGCAAGGTATCATGACAAGGTTCGCATTGGCAGCGTGACATTGGTAGTCTGCGTTCAACAGGCCTAATACGTTTCCAGATGGTTTCCACTTACCCTTGCCTGCCCCTCGCCTCCTCCATTCTGTTAACTCCCTCATGCTGGTCACCATTAATGTGACAAAGTAAGTGGGATGCAGGTTAAGCTTCAAACCTTCGCACTGGTTATAACGTAGCTCTCTAATCCGGAGCAGATCTATATAAGCGTTCATGACGAAATTTGAAATATCTGTCTCCGGTGCCAACATTCTCACATCCGCGTGACCTAGCAATGTTCCAAGAGGAAAGTCTGTTGAATCGACAGACTCAGGCCCGAAGTAGTGCCGGTCGATCCAATCCCGCTTGTTCGGCCTCAATGGCTTTGTCGCTTGTCCTTTATCCGACCGGTTGCTTGGGCGTGAGGCCTGGATTCCTACTTAGGTCACCTGACTCTGGCGCTGAGAGTCGTACGTGTCAGGAGGCAAGCAACTAGACGGCTCCCAGAATTCATTCTGGGGCACATAGTCGTACGCGTCAGGAGGCACGCGACTAGACGGCTCCCACACCACACTCTGGGGCACATAGTCGTACGCGTCAGGAAGCAAGCGACTAGACGGCTCCCCCAGGCCCTGACTCTGGGGCTGAGAGCCGTACGCGTCAGGAGGCAAGCGAGTAGACGGCTCCCCTTGGTAACCCCGGTACGCAACACTGAAGTTATGAAGATCAGTCTTGTACCTCTCAATGGAGCTCTTGAGACTGTCAGGCGCATGCGCGACATACCAGTCAAACCGCTCGAGCTGCTTGAACACCTCAGTGCCCTGGTCAACCTAAAAAAATGCATAGAAAAATCACCGTCATTATTTCAGGCATGGTCGAGAAGGTGCACAAATAAATATTGAAACAACACTAGGTTGACTTACAATGCTCAATGCCTAGAACTGGTCGTAGACCTCACGTGGCGCATACGATTTGGTCCTCACTTGGGAAGGGCGATTCACCCTCGTGCGCGTCACCTTGAGAAACCACTGCAGGTACCCCTCAGTACTGGTGCCGTCGTCCTTGAGCGATACAAGGCTACCATACGTTTCTTGCCAAGTATTCCACTCTTGTACCTCGTCGCTCAACAAATTCAAGGCATCAGGCACCTCAAAATTTGGACCTCGACCGCTCCTGTATCGCCGCATGTCTACAGCTGGTTTTGGTATCCCTTGTAGACAGCCAGCTTGTTTCATAGCTCGATCGGGCATCTGAAACTCACATACTTCGAAGTGAATAAGTGGCACCCGAACCAAACCTGCCAGCACGTACGACACCGGAAGTTGCCAACACAACTCATCCAACCGATGCATCACCTTCCCATATGGCTGCCACATCACCTGGGATGCATCCATCATATCTAGTTCCCCCCGATAGAACATTAGATGGTGGTGAGGGTCTACCCGTCTCCTCCGTTTGGTCGTAGGCCCCCAGGCCCACACCCTAGGCCACGTCTCATCGGAATCAGCTACGGGCTGTGGACGACCCGTGGGTAGCCTCTCGTAAGACCAAACCTGTGAACGCAAACATTATATGTAATTAGTAATTAATCACGAATATATTGACACGTCAACCAAGAATATAAAAAAACGTCAAACCTGTAACAGAGTGATGCAGGCGGCAATGGACTTGGCACCCTTTCTCGTAGCTTTGTGCAATGCTCGATATAGGTGCGCAAGGACAGCTGAACCCCACGAATACGAGTATACCTCCTCAAGATCCTCCAAGAACACCATATACTTCGGATGCACCGTGTTTTTTTTTTGCGTCGGAAGTAATATAGTTCCAGTAATATACAAAAGGAATGCCTTCGTATACGTCACCAAATCATGAGGAGTGTATTCATCCGGTAGCTCGCCGTACTGCTCTCTCAGCCATTTAAGTTTTATGCCGTTGGTTGTAAGAGCGTCCCTCGGAATTCCCGGAAAATACTGCCTAGCCATCTTCGCTATGGATGCAGACGTTTTACTCGAAGTAATGGGTCTGCCGTGACATGGGATTCCAAGTATAAAGCCGACGTCCTCTAATGTAATAGTCATTTCACCAAACTGGAAGTGAAATGAGTTCGTCTCGCCCCTCCATCGTTCAACTAGAGCGGATATAAGGCAATCGTCGTGCCGAGACCAATTCCCGCAATCGGTGAACACGATCAAATTTTGATCGTGTAATAGTTGTATTTGTTCCTCGTTCAGTACCCACTCATCGAGGTGACTTGTGCTTTGAATTGTTTCCAAAATACCCCTATCGAAACCGTCAAATACGTGCCTCGCGACGTGGTCATCGTCATCGTATAGGATTGATGTATCATGAGGTCCAGGGTTGAAATCCATATCTGTAAGAACAAAATATAATCGTAAACCAACTTAGCGTCCATAATATTTACATTCCAAAACTGTAACTGAATCGTTAACCTAGCTTACCAACGCATTAACAATAGTCATTAAATCATTATTTTAATGTATTAAAACTATTCCTCACTTCTAACCACTCCGAACGCTTAATAACGCTAGTTCCCTAAAATTTAGCGCCAACGTGGTTATTTAGCAATATCCCCCCCCCCCCCCCCCGATGGCCTCTACACCCCCAACACCTGAAAACCGCTTTTAAACCACTTTTTAAATGTATTACATCAATTATATACCAAATATTTCCTCAGAATATTTTAAGGGGGAAAGTTACCAAAACACCCCCAACTTATGCAAAATACCCTGTGGCAGTCATCGCCCCAACAAACATCTCAGAACAACTTTAAAATAACTAAACGGGTGTCTCACACCCTTTCCTGAACTAAAAGTCATTCGAGAAATTTGTGTAATGTAAAATTCGGAAAATAGCCCCCGATGAGAGGTAAATTACCGCAATGGCCCGGGGTTCATTATCACCCCCAACGCCCCGCGAATCGGCTTCAAATAAGCCTTTCAGGTGCTTTGCTTACATTTACGGACTGAAAAGTCGTTTGAAAAACTTGACACCGTAAAATTACCAAAATACCCCTCTCGGGGCGGCGAACTACCAAAATGCCCCCTAGCATCAGGAAAAATCTCAAAAGTGCTTTAGGATGCTATTTTAAGGTTCCTGAACTGATTCGTGATGTAAAAAGTATTTTACGGAAGTTTCGTCCAAAAATCCCGAACCGGTGTCCGGATCGAGCGCGTAAAAGCCCGTTCGGCAAAAAAATTGCTGACGGCTTCGGAATGGCCCGAATTCTTGGGGAATGGAACTTCCCAGCATCCTAGGGTTCTCAAAAAAGTTTCGCGCGAAATCGCGCTAGCTTGATATTTTAAATTACACTGCAAAGTTACAAGGTTGCGCGTATCAGTTAACCCATTTTCAGTCTTTGGAAAAATCTGAAATTTTTACCTGATACGTATCTTTTAGAAATAATCAGGGTCTCTTTTTTGTACTTTGGCAAAATCTAGCTCTAGCTATTTTTTATAAATTCGTGAAAAACTGTCTAATTAAGTTTTCACCTTTAGCGACCCCAACGCCCCGCGAATCGGCTTCAAATCAGCCTTTCAGGTGCTTTGCTTACATTTATGGATTGAAAAGTCATTTGAAAAACTTGACACCGTAAAATTACCAAAATACCCCTCTCGGGGCGGCGAACTATCAAAATGCCCCCTGGCATCAGGAAAAATCTCAAAAATGCTTTAAGATGCTATTTTAAGGTTCCTGAACTGATTCGTGATGTAAAAAGTATTTTACGGAAGTTTCGCCCAAAAATCCCGAACCGGTGTCCGGATCGAGCGCGTAAAAGCCCGTTCGGCAAAAAAATTGCTGACGGCTTCGGAATGGCCCGAATTCCTGGGGAATGGAACTTCCCAGCATCCTAGGGTTCTCAAAAAAGTTTCGCGCAAAATCGCGCTAGCTTGATATTTTAAATTATACTGCGAAGTTACAAGGTTGCGCGTATCAGTTAACCTCTTTCCAATCTTTGGAAAATCTGAAATTTTTACCTGATACGTATCTTTTAGAAATAAGCAGGGTCTTTTTTTTGTACTTTGGCAAAATCTAGCTCTAGCTATTTTTTATAAATTCGTGAAAAACTGTCTAATTAAGTTTTCTCTTTGAGGAATAAGAACATGCCCAAAGGGTGGGGGCCACCGGGGGGGGAGGAAGGTTGACCGGAGGAGGGGGTGGGGGAGGAGGGGGAGAAAAAAGGACAAAAAAAAGGACAAAAGCAATCGCAACAAAGAGTTGCGATTGGCATTTTTGTGCAATAATGCCAATCGCAACTCTTTGTTGTGATTGGCATCATTACCAATCGCAACAAAGAGTTGTGATTGGCATCATACCAATCGCAACTCTTTGTTGTGATTGGCATGATTGCTAAAATTCCAATCGCAACAAAGAGTTGCGATTGGGCTTTGGATTTTTTTTCCAATCGCTACTCTTAGCAGCGATTCGGTGGGAAAAATCTTATTTTCCCACCGGTTGATGGGGATAGGCCCCCTATATATATATATATATATTCTGCAGATATAGTTTTACTGCACTTGCAATATGGATGATACATAAGTGTTTTAAAATGTTAAAATCAAATATCTCTTTTTTTTTTGTCCATTTTTACTAATTTTTTTATAGTGCAAAGTATCAATAATCTAGATATGTAGTCATGTAACACCAAAAAAGGGTATCAAATTTAGTTTCAGGGGCTACTCTTAAAATGCATCATGAAGACTTAAAAATCTCTTTCTCACGAGAATTTTTCTCTTTTTGGAGTATGTCTTTTTCTTGAAATTAGTAATGACACACGGAAGTTGAGCACGAACAGTTTAAAAATAGATTTCTCAAATGAAAATAACTATTTCTCTTCTCGTTCGCAGTTTGAAATAAGAAAATCAAAATGGATTTGAGAGAAGGAATGTGTTTACAAGTTTCCGACTTAGGGTTTTGATTTTGAAAGAGGCACAAAACTAAGCATCACAGCTTGCCTCGTTCTTTAGATAACAAGGTTGGTTGATAATTTAAAAATAGAGAATAACAGTTTTACTATTCAACCCTCCAACTAAAGACAATAAATGAAACAATGACCACATTAATGTGGAAAACTTTCATATTGCATTCCTTTTAATGAGGTCCGTAAAGGACTCGATACATCATGTGGTCTTGTTTCATTAACCCAAGAAATATTTTTCAGAGAGAGGGTAATGGCTGATTTGATGGCTCCATTTCTTCCATTTTTCCTCTTTTTGTGGGCTTCTTCTGGCTTGGCTTTTGCGACCTTTCTTTGCCCTTTTCTTTCTTTCCTTCTTTTTTCTTTCTTTTCTTCTTTCTGCCGAGAAGCACTCTTCCTCTCTCTTCTTGGTGGACTTTTCTTTCCTATTTTCCCTCCCTTTCTTCTTCTCCTCTCATCCTTTTTTTTCTTTTAAAATTTAAAATCCTTCTCATCCCCAACCTCTCTTTTAGAATACCCCTTATCCTTCAACTTAAGGGTAAGATCAATAACAATCTCCTTTAACATATAATTTCCATATTATTATAATGTATCACTTTTCATCTTTTAGGCTTTTACTTCCTTATGGGACCAAACAAAATATTTGTTTATTGACCGTCAGAATTATCAAATGTCTCCTTTGTAATTTGGACCTTTTGAATTTGCAAAAGACTCGAATCATGACCTCATCTGCCAGTCAGTCACGAACTTCCTCTTTTCCTTTGCTTCACTCTTCGTGACAAATCGCATCCAGAAAAAACTAAATCTTCTTCAGTCGCCATATTATTTTTTAGAATTAGTTAAATATTAGCAAGGAAAACTCCAAGTTTGACTGTTGATGTCCAATTCAAGCTTGCTAATCTATGCAACCAAAAAGTCGGATTTAAGGACTAATTTATATGACGGAAATTGTTACGCACCCTGTCGTATCCTAAACGGTTTCTATTCTTGGACCAAGCAATTGGGTAATCCGGATTAGGTACAATTCTCGATTCTTCTTTGAGTATTTTATTTTAGATTAGAAGAGTCTAAATTATTTTCCCTTCCCGCAACCATATCTCGCTTAATAAATATAAAACCTATAGAAAGAGTCTAAAATTTAGGTTTATTCAACTAGAAGAAGTCAAGTCTATACAAGAGTCAAATGGCGAGATTTAGGTCACCTCCCGTAGGTTCCGATCATACTACGATGATTTTGATTCCCGTTTGTTCGACAGGATACGTAGGCTATTATGACCCCATCGCCGAATTAAAACTAAATTAGGTTTTAATTTAGATTGTGTCTTTTCATTATTTCTTTTGAGATAAAAGTCACAAAAATCACATAAAAACACTTTAGAGACCAATTAAGCTGTAGCGGGTGCCTAACACATTCCCGTTGTATAATCCCTAAAGTACGAACTTCTGATTCGGACGTCAGAAGCTTAAATTAGGCAATTCATAGTCAAATTAGGGTTTTCTTGTTTACCCTCGTTAATTATCAAATTAACCCTAAAAATAAGATGGCGACTCGAATTAGACCTTTTCGGGTATAAATTTTCAAAGTGGTACAATACACTTGTCAAGATCTTCAAATCCAAACGAGTTTGGTTTCCTCCTTAGTCTGGGGAGGTTGAAACAACGAATAATATTCTTGGGGGAAGTCTTTGGCCTTAAACCTTCATGTTGGCGCGTGTTTACCTTGGCCTTCTTGAAAACTTTAATTTCTTTACTACTAGGGAAATCCCACCCCAACTTAGTTCCTAATATGCTCTCATTAGCAAGAGTGGTCACCTGCGGATACGATGTCACAACCAGTCGATATAGGCATCTGACAGAGGGGGATCAGGGGCTATACCATTACGATTAACACCCGAGTCAATGGAGTGATGTTTGTTAGGATGAGTCCCCTACCCTTAAGAAATAGTCTAGATCATGGTAGGGGTAAGTTCTCGCACAGCAAACAAGTTGCTATGAGATGCTGGGATAATGGTCATAGCTGAATTGGCGAAGAATCTAAAAAGTGATGTAGAATGATAAACAATATAGGCCGATAAGGCACACGCAGTGATAGTATAAGGTCTGCATAATGGTTTCATGGGTCCTTCACCAGTTACCATACCAGCAAATGTCTTTGGATTCCTTGGCACAAAAAAAAGTGAATCCAATCATCATTCTTTGACCGGCCATCAAACAGCAACGAGCGGGACTTAAAGGGGTGGGATAGATATCTGATCCTGCTTAGCTCAGCTACATGGCGCATATGATTTAAGATCCAAATATAAACAAGTGAGGGGCTACCTTTAAATTCGACATTGGGGTCTCGATGCACCTCAGTAACAGCATTAATAGTCTCTATAATAACCACATAAGCTAGGTTTATTTTCTTAAAGGACATTTAGGGCAGGATGTCTGCCAATCTCACTTCTCCTACTCCACTATCCATGATGGTAAGATACTTGGAAATAAGACATAAGGCCAAGGCCACGATTCTACTAGTGGCATACCTTTTATCGTACCCATTTGATTGGTCCGTAATATTCTCCATAATTGAGGAAAGAATAATGTGGTTACCTTGGATGAAAAACTTTGCACGCTCCACTATGGTCTCGAGAAGACGCATGAGTGGTATGTGATATATGTCTTTAATAGTGGGCACAACAATGGATAACTAGGTAGGAAGATCCATCAGTGCTGAAAATTTATCATACGTTCGACAGTGTTCGTCGAGGATTAATTGAAAGACGCAGTCTTTTGGATCCTAGAATTTGCAAGCCGCTTTAAAGATGTCCTCCTGGACATGACCAGAGTGTAAGCACATGATAGATTTTAGTCAAAAGCGACCATCAAGATGAATGAGTTCGGCTTTGTTAAAACAATCGGTGAAGAAGGCAAATTGTGCTTCAGAAGCTTTTTGATCTTCTCTAGCATAGCTACCGAAACTTTTCTATGAAATAGCACCATGGGTCAAAAATTTTAAGGAATTAATAGTGATACCAGAGAAAAGAACTCTAGATTTTGTTGGCTTAAAGCCAACATTTAGTCGAACTAACCGCACAATTTCTACTAAACCAACCGGTAATATTCGTTTAGACAAATATTGCCATTTTACCTGGTGCAAAAAATGATCTCCTGATCAACTGGCTTATAAACCTCAGTATTAGATTGACTGACAAATGGATGCAACAAATATCCCCTGATCAATCGGCCAGTTTTTGGCTTGACAGAAATTTTGCAAAGTACTTTTTGTTTTTACCTATCCCTGTATCTATTTTTCAAACCCCCATACTCTTTCCTAAATCTATGCGTGTACATTGTGCTCGTTGTGTCTATACACGTATACATAACATAAGCAAATGGTAAAAAAACAAAAACAAGGCCCCATACGCTTACCATATTCGTTTTCTGTTTTTAGCAATGATGATGAAAAAAATTCTTTTTTTGCGTACTTTTACCATTTTCTGTTTTTGTTTTGGATAAAATTACTCAAATAGTAACAAAAAACTGAAAACACCTTTTAGGTGTTTTCAGCTTTTTTCACTCAAACTTAACCCAATATAAGAAAAAATAGCTAAATTTTTTTTTGTGAAAATGATAAAAGTACAGGAACGGATTTTCAAACTGAATATGAAAATCATGAAAATGAAAATAGAAAATGAAAACAGAAAACAAATATAGTAAGCGTACGGGGCCTTAAAGTATCATTACTTTAGACAATAGGTGTTTTCTTGCTACAAGTCAATATATATATATATATACATATATATATATATATATATATATATATATATATATGAGAAAGCGAATATAATGTTAGCCTTAGGCAAGTTGCCTAAGGCCGGCCAAAACTACTTCGTTTTGAGATTAAAAAAACCTCATCTTTCTTTCTTTCTTTTTTCTTTATGTTTTTCTTCCTCCCCCTTCTGTCTGCCGCTAGCATACAGAACCCCACTGTCGCCCCCCCTTCGTCGCTTCATAAAACCAACCACCATGTTGCTCGATCGGTAGCCTCTGTCTCCAGCCAGCCTTCATAGCCGTCTACCCTCACAAATCGTTGTTGCATACCGCCCACCACCCTCAACATAAAAAACCAGCCACCATATCGAAACCTAACCACCACCACCTCCCTAATAAAGGGAGTCGACTTTCATCGTCGCCGGCAATAAAGCTGGCGATGGAGGACGACGATGGGGCATGCGAGAGAAATCAATGCAAAACCCATTCCGTTTTTTGTTATAATGAAGTGAAAGTTCAAGCTTTCGAATCAATCCAACACAATATCCAGCAATTCAGTCCCTTTCGGATTATTATTCGTTAGAGTTTAATCAAATTGAATTTATGATTTTAACAACTTAATTGCACTAATTTGGATTGTTGTGAAATGCGGTGGGGGGAGAGAGCACGGGAAATGACCAATTTTTGTATGGTGGCGGTGGTGCTTTCTCCGGCGAAGAAGAATGGCCGGTGATAGAGCAGTGGTTGGTGGTGGGTGGTCTGTGGCAGCAGTGAGTGGTCTCACCGGTGACAGAGCAGTGGTGGCAAGAGGAAAGAGGTCAGGCAGTGGTGGGTCCCAGCGGCTGTGTGAGATGATGATTTGCAGCTGGTTTATGGTGCGGGTGCTGGATATTGAGCGTCCCCGGCAATGGGGCGACGACGGGTTGAAGATCAAATTTAAGTCGGGTGTGTTGTCTCCTGCGAAGAAGCACGACCGGCAAAGGAGACAGGCGAGGGGGCAAGGCGGCAGTCACCGATCTCGCGGGAGAAGAGAGGCTTGTCAGTGGTGGGTTACAACGATCACGGAGATTTGGCCGGCGATGGTAGCCGGCGATGGTGGCCGGCGATGGGGGTTGTCTGGTTTGGATGATCTGCTTGGAAAGAGAGATAATGACGAGGAGAGAGAGAATAACAAGGAAGGAGGAAAACACATAATATATAAGTTTGACCAAAACAACGTAGTTTTGGCCGCTAGCCTTAGGCAACTTACCTAAAGCTAGCATTATATTCGTTTTTCCCACATATATATATATATATATATATATATATATATATATATATATATATATATGGGAGCTGATTCCTTGACAGCGCTGGCAAATGGAGTTAAGTTGCCAACGCAATCTGGCCGTCCACGCGCGATCTGTGGACGGTCCAGATCTTTTTTTTTGCACTTTTTTTAAGTTCGTCTGCTACATAATGTAGCGGACAATTTTTTTGACAAAAATACCCTCAAACTTAAAAATAGCCCATCCGCTACATTATGTAGCGGATAGTTTTCTGACATTTTTTGGTCTGTCCTTTCTCTCATCCGCTACATTATGTAGCGGATGGGTTTTCTTACATTCTCTCTCTCTATCACCTATCAAACACTGGCCAGGTTCTGGCGTCGAACAACGGCTTGGTTTGCTGCAAGAACACCGAAGACCAGACTTCACTCTTTCTCTGCAATCCCGCTGCCCAGACTTGGGTTTCGATACCCATGCCAGACTGCGTAAAAGACAACAACAGGAGCTTCCATGTTCTGTTGCAATGCAACGAGGGGTGCTCTGAGTTTCCTGATCATTACGTGCCATTACCACCCGTTTTACTGGCCATATATCGTGGCCTACGAAACCAATGTCGTCATCGAGAACTCACCGCACTCATGACACCGTGCCGCGGTACCGACAAACACCGGCGCAACCACTGCCCGCTGTACCGACAAACACCGCACCTCCGGGAAAGCCATGGCGCCGCTGTACCGACAAACACCGGTGCCAACCGGCACAACCACTGCCCGCTGCCAACGCAGCTCTGCCACAGGCCCAAACACCGTCCAGCTCCCGATCTGTGCCACCGCGATCTGGAGCTTGGATGGTTGGCGCAGATCGGCACGGAGCTCCTCGCGACGGTGATGCTAGTGGTCACAACCTCCAGATCTACTCCAGATCCGCCCCACCGTGATTGGCCGCAGCGCCATGGCCACCATCGCCGATGTCGCATCGCCATCTCTTTAGGCAGTGAGAGAAAGGACCGAAAAAGAGAAAGAAAAAGAGAAGGAAAAAGTAGACTCTGTCTACTCGTCCGCTACATAATGTAGCGGACGTAACAGACTCATTTTTGTCAAAAAATTTGTCCGCTACATTATGTAGCGGACGGGCTTAAAAAAACTAAAAAAAAGTCCGTCCTCGACACAATTTAGCGGACCGGGCGGAGGGGCAAAAAGGTAAAAAAGTCCGTCCGCGATATAGTGTCGCGGACGACTGACAGTATTCGAAAAATGCGCGATCTGGGCGGTCCATCTTTCAGGATGGACGGCCAGATTGCGTTGGCAACTTAACTCCATTTGCCAGCGCTGTCAAGGGATCAGCTCCCTATATATATATATATATATATATGGAGCTGATCCGTTGCGCGCTGGTAGGCTTGCCAGCGCTGTTTTGCCGTCCGCTACATAATGTAGCGGACGTCAACTATCGTCCGCTACATTATGTAGCGGACGGCAAAACATATATATATATATCCAAAGCTACCCTGAGCCTACAGACCTATCTCCCTCCCCTTATCCTCTTTCCACGTAGCTCGCGATTTGTCGAGCTGAAAGTCTCCTCAGCTGAAAAGCTCTGAGTCATCCTCACCGAAGTCATCATTCTCTTAAATGTCATCAGACTGGGAGTTAGTAGAGGCTCTTGAGCTCGGCTCCCAAATCTGAACTTATGTGGTCGATGAGGTGATGCAGGCGGTGCTTTTCTTCTTTTGAGAGTGGACCGGTAGCTTATCATTTCCCTACCGTGACATTTGGGTTATGGTCTTTCTTTTGAGACCCTGGGCATGCCGTTGGCATCAAAACCAAAGATGTGTAGGTGGTTTTTCATGTTGCTCGTGCTACCAATCTCCTATCTGGTCGTGTTGTGGACCCTCTTGGCACACAAGCAGAGTATTCAGCCCAAAGATCATGCCCTTTAAACTGTGTAACATCTTGTACGCCCCCCCCCCTCCCTCTTAATTTCTTGCCTAGAACCTGCAGTATTAACCATTAGATAACAAATGAGAGTAGAAGTAAAAAATATACAAAGATAGAGATATGAATGGGAATTATAGTCTTCGCATATGCTATGTCCTTAAGCTCGAAAACCTCTGCCTCCGGACCCGATCTGGGGATCAGGGTCATCCTAAGAACCCAGTTTAGCCGCAACATGCTCACTATCCATAGAGGAAAAGGAATGTCGTGCGAGTAGTCTTCATCGCCATCTTCTTCCTCATAATTACTCTCCTCTCTCAAGGGCCAGACAGGCCTTGCTTGCTCCATCGAAGAAAAGGGGCCCAAATCTATCTCAACATACATCGAACATGGCCGAAGATCAGTCGGCCAGGAAAGATAATTTGATTCTTCATCATTGTAGTAAATAGGAGAAAAAAATGGAATTTATCTCTTCGTCTTTACAAAAGAAAAAAAGAAATTAAAGTAAGATGTGGCACGTTCATTTAAAGAAATCATTTTGTAGCCAATCATTTATTAAAAAAATACTAATAAAGTTAGGCAGTAACCAGTATCCCTCTCAGTAGTTGCTCACGGGCCATTCGTTCTAAAGCCTCTGCTTGTAAACCTCAAGGAGGCAGAATGGCAGGACTTCAAGGCTCCAAAGCAGCATGATACTGTGGCAGCACCCAATCACCTAGATAGAACTTCTGATAGGAAAATCCACCAGCAATATCTGATTCCTTGTAAGCCTCAGCCCTCGGCATAGCATGCCTCGGTCCACCACTTTACAATCGTACCCTGAGTCATGGAAAAGAGGGAGCACGTGTTAGATATTACTAAGGGAAAGCTAATGCAGGAGCGAATAGTGAGGAGATCTACCAGTTGCTGAGTGTAGTTGTTCACATACTCACGGTAGACCACGGCCAATAGGCCCGCGCGCTCCTCCCTCCAGTTCCACTGGCACATTGATGGCTCCACGCCCTCAGCCTTCTTGCCTAAAGGCAGTAAGCGCAGCCACGTAGGCCCATATATATATATATATATATATATATAAAAGAGCGAGACAATAGTTAGGACATTGGGGAAGGATATCCAATTAACAAAGCCAATAGAGAAGAAGGATTAAGGCATACCTCCTAGATGTCGATGTGTCCAATAAAGTTGGAGGCCTGGAGGTGCGCCACGGAGCGTATTTAGTGATAAAATGTGCCAAAGTCGCTGTCCCCCAGTTATACTCATAAAGATGCCACCATATCCTCCAAAACTAGACAGAATCATCCTAGTCTTTGAGTTCCGTCTGTCCAAGCATGTATACTATGAACCCTCTGACATGCTGATCCATCTTTGCCTCCTTGGCACCCTCTAAGCTCATGTCTTTTATCGCACTATGGGGCAAAACCGTATCACCAGTTCAATTTGGGTACCTACCTCATGGCCTTTTTTGTCCTTTAGAATTCCATCATTGTTTAGGATGTAATTTGCATCTCGATTGAGAAGAATTGGGGTTTAAACTGGTGGAATATGGTCAAGGTTGAAGAATCCTAGGTTCTTATGCTCGAAGAAGTAAAAGCAGGAGAACTAGATGTGTTTGAGCCCTAATTTAAATTAGGTATGGGTTTATTTCTAGGTAAGAAAATCGGATAGTTCTCATGTAACCAAATCAGCCACCTGGTCAACGGGGCAGTTGGCAGGATTTAGTCATTTTGCTAAGCATTATGGTCGTGTTCCCACAAAAAATGTCTAGTATACATTGTAAAACTGCCAGTAAATCAGTTGGAAAAAACTTTTGGAGATTTTGGAAAAACAAATAGAGGTGGATTTGTGACTTTTAGGTCAAACAACCTAATATTCAATTCTAGAAGAAAGTTGTACTATCCCAGATTCCCTCACTTAACGGTCAACCACTTCCTGCATTCTTGACCTGTTCTTGGGTAACTCATTCGCTATCCTTTTAGGTACATTTAGAAGACTAATCGTCATTATTATTGGCTCTGACTTATAGAATGTAATCGCCTCCTTATGGTTAAGCGACCAATTACTAGCTCCAAGTTTTAGTCATAAGTCCTCAGTATGTTTAGACATCCAATAGTCGTTCATGTTGGCTCCAACTCTTAGGCGGTAAGTTTCCCATATCCCTAGATGCCCAATCATGGTTATTGTTTGCTCTCGCTTCTAAGGATACATTTTTATGGCCAAAGGACCAATCGTCATTAATGTTAATGTCGACTCTTAGTCATAAGTCCTTAGTGCATTTTAGACAAACCATTATCGCTACTTTTGGCTCCTGACTTCTCGATATGCTTCCATGTTCATGTCTAAGAAACCAATCATTGTTGTTGTTGGCTCTAGCTCTTAGACATGACTTTTTAGTAACCCCAGATGACCAACTGTTGTTACTGTTAGCTTTGGCTTTTGGATACGAGTTTCCTTTTCAGTGTTTCTATATACACGACTAATTATTGTTACTATTGACTCTTTCTTATGCATATGCCCTTTATTTAGCGACCACTCGTTGTTACTATTTTCTTCAGATCCAGATAAAGATTATTTCATCTTTAGTATCCGTAGACGACCAATTTTTGTTACTTTTACTCTGGCTTCTAGGGGGTTCGCATTATGCCTAAGCAATCAATCGTCGTTACTACTGGTCATGGCTCTTAGATATGAATTTTCATTTTAACATTTCTAGACAACCAATCGTTATTACTCTTAACTCCGGCTTCTACGAATGCGCCCCTTATCTGGGGATCAATCGTTGTTATTTTTTGGTCCAGTTTCAGATAAGGTTCAATTTCATTTTCTCTTTGATATTGCTTGACGACCAATCGTTCTAAATGTTGGCTCCGGCTTCAAACGATATCCCCACCTTAGGAACTATGTTCCCTAGAATGTGTATGAAGCCTGACAAAGATCCTACATCATATCTATGTGAATTTCTATGTCAGTCATAGATTTTATGGTCTTTTCATATTTTCACTACAAAAATGTATTGCTACGGTAATGTTCGTGGCGTGCTCCCTCATCGAGGGACTCCATAGACACCATTTTTTTCAGGACTATACTTATTAGGTACTGGGCTTTGTTCTTATTTAGGCTTTTATTGTCATTATTGAACTAGGCCTATGTATAAATAATAACTAGAATTTATATAATTAAGTCTAGTCCAATAAAATAGTCCACTTAAAGTCTCGGTCAATTAGTAGTCCAGTCCAGTTAGTTGGTCCAGTTATTTGTTATTATTTATCACTTTTATTTTTATTGTTGGTCTAGGCCTTGTAAGAAATAATAAGCTGAATTAAAATAATTAAGTCCATTCCAATAAATCGTCCACTTAAAGTCCGGCCCAATTAGTACTTTAGTTCAATTAGTTGGTCCAGCTAGTTGGCTTTCACCCAGGTTTAAGTCTAGATAGGGTATGAAGATCATGACTTTATTTGAAAATGAATTACGGTGGATTCCCGAAATTTGCATTACCCCATGTGTTTTGAGTGTGTTTTATCTAAAGTCGCAATGTTCTCCCCACAGATTTGGTTCAAAATCATATCAGATAAAGGGATAAAACTGGCTAGTTTTCGTCATGATCGGCCGATAAATTTTTTTAACCTTGATTAACAGGCCGATAAGGGGTATCTTAGACTTTTCACTTTAATTATGTTATTAACTTTTGGGAAGGATGTACACGACCAAAAGGGTATGTTTATCATGTTGACAGCCCCAGACCTTTATAAATTAATCACTTGGGCCATGGAAACGTGAGATTTCCTTTTCGGAAAGAAAACTCTGAATAAATTATGAGTAAGGAAAAATAGAATTCTAGCCCATTTCCATCCATTCCCAGTTCATAGCCCCTCTACTAGTTTCATTAGATCATGGATTTACCCCAACCTTTTATCAAGCGGTCAAGGCGAGCTAAGTCTCAAATATGCCATTTCGTCTAGCTTCTACCTTACATCTCACAATCTCTGCGACTGAGCTTCGATCTAAAAAAGGATAAAAATGAATATTGGAATGAGTATCCTGATATAATAAATTTTTTAAGATAACTAGAAGTGTTAGTCAAGTAGAGTTCTAAACACGTTCAGCTAGAAGAAGATGAGCTCATTTAGGTCTTTAGGAAGTAAGACATAAATTTAGATCGCCTCCCATAGGTCGGTCACAACTACATGGTTTTAATCCCGATTAGTGTGACCAGTTACGTAGGCAACTCGACCCCCGATGTTGGGTTCAAGCCTGATTTAATTTTTGTTTTGGTTTGTTATCCATGTATTGTTTCCATATTGGATATAAATAAAAAAAACCACTAAAAACATAATAGACACTGTTAAGGTACAACGGGGTGCCTAACACCTTCATGTTGTATAATTAGTCCCTGGACTCGTAATTTCTGATTTGGTATGATTAGACGCCTCAGTTTATAAATTTAGGGTCATAAAGTTTTTTTTATTTTCCCTTTTTAATGAAGTATTATTGTTGAAATAAGATGGTGACTCGATGTTTTCAGACCTTCGTGGGTCTGGGAAATTTCCCAAGAGGGTTTGCCACAAAATCCGTACTAGCCATTGAGCGAGTGACTTGACTTTGGGACTCTTTTGGGTGTTTAGTTTCTTTTTCTTTGGCTAGGGTATTCCGTAAGGGACTAGAATTTGCAGCAATGGAGCTCTTTTTACTACCTTTATTTTATTTCGACCTCTTAAGATCCGGTTGGATTTTCCAACATGCTTTGCATTTTTCATCTCCCTTGGATGGGATTCCCTCCTTTCTTTGCTGACAACTTTTTCCTAAAGGTTTTTTTTTATTGTCGATTGCGGAACTGGTCGAGTCACCTGCTCAGTTGGTTTAGCCTCAATCCCATTGTAGTCATCTGAACTTCTAATGGCTCGCAGGGCCCTGTGAAAAACATTCACCTGATTTATGACTTAGAAGGTCGTATTTGTGGCTTGTACTTGTATTGTGAAAGTGGACAGCAAGGATGTATGGGCTCGACTCTAGAAGGTTGTGCCTGTTGTAGTGAACCGCACCAAATATTTAGACCTGGGAAGGTTTAATTTGAGTCGTCATCTTATTTTTAGGGTTGATTTATTAATTAACAAGGGTAAACACAAAAACCCAACTTGTCCAATTTATGCTTCTAACATACGAAATCGAAAATTCGGATTCAGAACTAAGTTATACAATGGAAAGGTGTTAGGCAGCCATTATACTTTAGTTAGTCTCTAAACTATTTTTATGTTATTCTTGTGGTTATTTATCCCAAAACAAATAATAAAAAGACAAAGTCTAGATTAAACTTAATTTGGTTTGGATTTGATAATAGTGGTCAAATAGCCTATTTACCCGACCAGACAAACCGGAATCAAAACCATATAGGTTTGACATGACCTTATGAGAGGCGACCTAGATCTCGATATTTGCTTTCTAAATGGAATTGACTTCTTCTAGTCAAAATGGACTTAGAACTCTAATGGACTACTCTTCTAGTAATTTTAGAACTCCAACTAAAATGAAATAAAAGACTCTAATCATAAACCTATATTCTTATCTGGTCATGGGAAGGGCCGGGGAGACAATCAAAGACTCTACTTATCTGATCCCGATTGACCAATTGCCTGATCAAGA
>JAVXUO010002116.1:0-131822 GCA_033065855.1 Escallonia rubra
TCAATGGAGTTGTTTTTCTTCTACTAGTAAGGTTATGTTACTTAGACCTCAAAGAGACACTGCGTAATAGCTACATTGACCACAACGGAGGCATTATTTACCATGTAAAACAGGTTCTTAAGCTGATTTTAAGAACTGCTAAGTTATAGAACTAAAAATCTAGTTTTGAGAATCAAACTCAGACGGCCTAAATAGAATCATTTTTCTTCTACTAGTAAGGTTATGTTACTTCGACCTAAAAGGGACACTGCGCTATAGCTACTTTGACCACAACGGAGGCATTATTTACAAAGTTAAACAGGTTTCTAAGCTGATTTTAAGAACTGATTAGTTATAGAATGAAAAATCTAGTTTTGAGAATCAAACTCAGACGCCCTAAATAGAATCGTTTTTCTTCTATTAGTAAGGTTATGTTACTTTGACCTCAACGGGACGCTGTGCTATATTAACTTTGACCTCAACGGAGGCATTATCTCCAAAGCAGCTTCGACTTACGGTGAAGCAATTCCAGCTATACAAATCTGTAACTCGTGCAGTGTAAGCTGTAGACTGCATTGTGGAAGTAGTGTCAAATCGTCTGATTGCACACGCAAGTTTTTCTCGTTGAAAAGGCTCCAGAATTCAGTAGTGAGGAGGAGGAATAAACAAAATTAATTGACGGGATAAAGGGTAGAAGCATGTCTATATATACTATTTGAAATCAGGCTCGTATTTGTTTGAGATATGTGACGAACCTTGGCAATGGCGGCCTCCAAAGAGGTCAGTTCGACGTTGGGAGCAGCGGAGGAAGAAGCTCTGATGCGCCATTTTGTAGGGCTTGGGGAGCAGAGTATTTGTTGACAATCCAAAGAAAATAAGGCAGGCTTACAAAGAGAATCGAAGGGTGTTACAGAGATGGCCATTGTTGCCACTCTCTCAGTCTGCCCCCTGAGACCGTTAATGCGAGAAGATAAGCCGATAAGGTTTGGCGGGAGGAGCCTCTCCCACCTTTTTCTTTGGCTCTTACAGTACTACTATCTATTATTATGCTCTTCTTTCTTCTTGTTTTCTATTCATTAATAGCGAGTTCATATCTTATAACTTGAAGTGTGTGTGTGTATATATATATATATATATATATTCTGCAGATATAGTTTTACTGCACTTGCAATATGGATGATACATAAGTGTTTTAAAATGTGAAAATCAAATATGTTTTTTTTTTTTTTTTGTCCATTTTTACAAATTTTTTTATAGTGCAAAGTATCAATAATCTAGATATGTAGTCATGTAACACCAAAAAGAGTATCAAATTTAGTTTCAGGGGCTACTCTTAAAATGCATCATGGAGACTAAATCTCTTTCTCACGAGAATTTTTCTCTTTTTGGAGTATGTCTTTTTCTTGAAATTAGTAATGGCACACGGAAGTTGAGCACGAACAGTTTAAAAATAGATTTCTCAAATGAAAATTACTATTTCTCTTCTCGTTCGCAGTTTGAAATAAGAAAATCAAAATGGATTTGAGAGAAGGAATGTGTTTTATTACACAACGACAAGTTTCCGACTTAGAGTTTTGATTTTGAAAGAGGCACAAAACCAAGCATCACAGCTTGCCTCGTTCTTTAGATAACAAGGTTGGTTGATAATTTAAAAATAGAGAATAACAGTTTTACTATTCAACCCTCCAACTAAAGACAATAAATGAAACAATGACCACATTAATGTGGAAAACTTTCATATTGCATTCCTTTTAATGAGGTCCGTAAAGGACTCGATACATCATGTGGTCTTGTTTCATTAACCCGAGAAATATTTTTCAGAGAGAAACGAAAGAGGGCAACGGCTCATTTGATGGCTCCAATAATGCCAATCGCAACTCTTTGTTGTGATTGGCATCATTACCAATCGCAACAAAGAGTTGTGATTGGCATCATACCAATCGCAACTCTTTGTTGTGATTGGCATGATTGCTAAAATTCCAATCGCAACCAAGAGTTACGCTTGGGCTTTGGATTTTTTTTTCAATCGCTACTCTTAGCAGCGATTCGGTGGGAAAAATTTATTTTCCCACCGGTTGATGGGGATAGGCCCCCTATATATATATATATATTATTCTGCAGATATAGTTTTAGATGCACTTGCAATATGGATGATACATAAGTGTTTTATAATGTTAAAATGTATCACTTTTTTTTTTGTCCATTTTTACTTTTTTATAGTGCAAAATCAAATAATCTAGATATGTAGTCATGTAACACCAAAAAAGTATCAAATTTAGTTTCACCGTTTAATTTGCAAAAGACTGAATCATGACCTCATCTCTTTCTCACGAACTTCCTCTTTTCCTTTACTTGTCTCTTCGTGAAATGAATCGCACCAGAAAACGAACAGTTTAAAAATAGATTTCTCAAATGAAAAAATTCCTCTTTTTCTTCAGTTTTTAAAAAGAAAATCAAAATGGATTTGAGAGAAGGAATGTTTTTACAGTTTAAAACCAGTTTTTGATTTTGAAAGAGGCACAAAACTAAGCATCACAGCTTGCCTCGTTCTTTAGATAACAAGGTTGGTTGATAATTTAAAAATAGAGAATAACAGTTTTACTATTCAACCCTCCAACTAAAGACAATGCCACATTAATGTGACCACTTTCATATTGCATTCCTTTTACCAGGCCGTAGACTCGCCGGCAGTGGTCTCCGGTCGCCAGAGACCATTTTTCGGAGACTGCCGGCTGCCATTTCCGGCTCCATTTCTTCCACCGGTGGGCACCTTCTGGCCGGCTTTTGCGACCTTTCTTTGCCCTTTTCTTTCTTTCCTTCTTTTTTCTTTTCTTCTTTCTGCCGAGAAGCACTCTTCCTCTCTCTTCTTGGTGGACTTTTCTTTCCTATTTTCCCTCCCTTTCTTCTTCTCCTCTCATCCTTTTTTTCTTTTAAAATTTAAAATCCTTCCATCCCCAACCTCTCTTTTAGAATACCCCCATCCTTCAACTTAAGGGTAAGATCAATAACAATCTCCTTTAACATATAATTCAAAATAAAAAGGGCTTTTACTTCCTTATGGGACCAAACAAAATATTTGTTTATTGACCGTCAGAATTATCAAATGTCTCCTTTGTAATTTGGACCTTTTGAATTTGCAAAAGACTCGAATCATGACCTCATCTGCCAGTCAGTCACGAACTTCCTCTTTTCCTTTGCTTCACTCTTCGTGACAAATCGCATCCAGAAAAAACTAAATCTTCTTCAGTCGCCATATTATTTTTTAGAATTAGTTAAATATTAGCAAGGAAAACTCCAAGTTTGACTGTTGATGTCCAATTCAAGCTTGCTAATCTATGCAACCAAAAAGTCAGATTTAAGGACTAATTTATATGACGGAAATTGTTACGCACCCTGTCGTATCCTAAACTGTTTCTATTCTTGGACCAAGCAATTGGGTAATCCGGATTAGGTACGATTCTCGATTCTTCTTTGAGTATTTTATTTTAGATTAGAAGAGTCTAAATTATTTTCTCTTCCCGCAACCATATCTCGCTTACTAAATATAAAACCTATAGAAAGAGTCTAAAATTTAGGTTTATTCAACTAGAAGAAGTCAAGCCTATACAAGAGTCAAATGGCGAGATTTAGGTCACCTCCCGTAGGTTCCGATCAGACTACGATGATTTTGATTCCCGTTTGTTCGACAAGATACGTAGGCTATTTTGACCCCATCGCCGAATTAAAACTAAATTAGGTTTTAATTTAGATTGTGTCTTTTCATTGTTTCTTTTGGGATAAAAGTCACGAAAATCACATAAAAACACTTTAGAGACCAATTAAGCTGTAGCGGGTGCCTAACACATTCCCGTTGTATAATCCCTAAAGTACGAACTTCTGATTCTGACGTCATAAGCTTATTAGGCAATTCATAGTCAAATTAGGGTTTTCTTGTTTACCCTCGTTAATTACCAAATTAACCCTAAAAATAAGATGGCGACTCGAATTAGACCTTTTCGGGTATAAATTTTCAAAGTGGTACAATACACTTGTCAAGATCTTTAAATCCAAACGACTTTGGTTTCCTCCTTAGTCTGGGGAGGTTGAAACAACGAATAATATTCTTGGGGGAAGTCTTTGGCCTTAAACCTTCATGTTGGCGCGTGTTTACCTTGGCCTTCTTGAAAACTTTAATTTCTTTACTACTAGGGAAATCCCACCCCAACTTAGTTCCTAATATGCTCTCATTAGCAAGAGTGGTCTCCTGCGGATACGATGTCACAACTAGTCGATATAGGCATCTGACAGAGGGGGATCAGGGGCTATGCCATTACGATTAACACCTGAGTCAATGGAGTGATGTTTGTTAGGATGAGTCCCCTACCCTTAAGAAATAGTCTAGATCATGGCAGGGGTAAGTTCTCGCACAGCAAACAAGTTGCTATGAGATGCTGGGACAATGGTCATAGCTGAATTGGCGAAGAATCTAAAAAGTGATGTAGAATGATAAACAATATAGGCCGATAAGGCACACGCAGTGATAGTATAAGGTCTGCATAATGGTTTCATGGGTCCTTCACCAGTTACCATACCAGCAAATGTCTTTGGATTCCTTGGCACAAAAAAAAGTGAATCCAATCATCATTCTTTGACCGGCCATCAAACAGCAACGAGCGGGACTTAAAGGGGTGGGATAGATATCTGATCCTGCTTAGCTCAGCTACATGGCGCATATGATTTAAGATCCAAATATAAACAAGTGAGGGGCTACCTTTAAATTCGACATTGGGGTCTCGATGCATCTCGGTAACAGCATTAATAGTCTCTATAATAACCACATGAGCTAGGTTTATTTTCTTAAAGGACATTTAGGGCAGGATGTCTGCCAATCTCACTTCTCCTACTCCACTATCCATGATGGTAAGATACTTGGAAATAAGACATAAGGCCAAGGCCACGATTCTACTAGTGGCATACCTTTTATCGTACCCATCTGATTGGTCCGTAATATTCTCCATAATTGAGGAAAGAATAATGTGGTTACCTTGGATGAAAAACTTTGCACGCTCCACTATGGTCTCGAGAAGACGCATGAGTGGTATGTGATATATGTCTTTAATAGTGGGCACAACAATGGATAACTAGGTAGGAAGATCCATCAGTGCTGAAAATTTATCATACGTTCGACAGTGTTCGTCGAGGATTAATTGAAAGACGTAGTCTTTTGGATCCTAGAATTTGCAAGCCGCTTTAAAGATGTCCTCCTGGACATGACCAGAGTGTAAGCACATGATAGATTTTAGTCAAAAGCGACCATCAAGATGAATGAGTTCGGCTTTGTTAAAACAATCGGTGAAGAAGGCAAATTGTGCTTCAGAAGCTTTTTGATCTTCTCTAGCATAGCTACCGAAACTTTTCTATGAAATAGCACCATGGGTCAAAAATTTTAAGGAATTAATAGTGATACCAGAGAAAAGAACTCTAGATTTTGTTGGCTTAAAGCCAACATTTAGTCGAACTAACCGCACAATTTCTACTAAACCAACCGGTAATATTCGTTTAGACAAATATTGCCATTTTACCTGGTGCAAAAAATGATCTCCTGATCAACTGGCTTATAAACCTCAGTATTAGATTGACCGACAAATGGATGCAACAAATATCCCTTGATCAATCGGCCAGTTTTTGGCTTGACAGAAATTTTGCAAAGTACTTTTTGTTTTTACCTATCCCTGTATCTATTTTTCAAACCCCCATACTCTTTCCTAAATCTATGCGTGTACATTGTGCTTGTTGTGTCTATACACGTATACATAACATAAGCAAATGGTAAAAAAACAAAAACTAAGGCCTCGTACGCTTACCATATTCGTTTTCTGTTTTTAGCAATGATGATGAAAAAAATTCTTTTTTTGCGTACTTTTACCATTTTCTGTTTTTGTTTTGGATAAAATTACTCAAATAGTAACAAAAAACTGAAAACACCTTTTAGGTGTTTTCAGCTTTTTTCACTCAAACTTAACCCAATATAAGAAAAAATAGCTAAATTTTTTTTTGTGAAAATGATAAAAGTACAGGAACGGATTTTCAAACTGAATATGAAAATCATGAAAATAAAAATAGAAAATGAAAACAGAAAACAAATATAGTAAGCGTACGGGGCCTAAAGTATCATTACTTTAGACAATAGGTGTTTTCTTGCTACAAGTCAATATATATATATATATATATATATATATATATATATATATATATATATATATATGAGAAAGCGAATATAATGTTAGCCTTAGGCAAGTTGCCTAAGGCCGGCCAAAACTACTTCGTTTTGAGATTAAAAAAACCTCATCTTTCTTTCTTTCTTTTTTCTTTATGTTTTTCTTCCTCCCCCTTCTGTCTGCCGCTAGCATACAGAACCCCATTGTCGCCCCCCCTTCGTCGCTTCATAAAACCAACCACCATGTTGCTCGATCGGTAGCCTCTGTCTCCAGCCAGCCTTCATAGCCGTCTACCCTCACAAATCGTTGTTGCATACCGCCCACCACCCTCAACATAAAAAACCAGCCACCATATCGAAACCTAACCACCACCACCTCCCTAATAAAGGGAGTCGACTTTCATCGTCGGCGGCAATAAAGCTGGCGATGGAGGACGACGATGGGGCATGCGAGAGAAATCAATGCAAAACCCATTCCGTTTTTTGTTATAATGAAGTGAAAGTTCAAGCTTTCGAATCAATCCAACACAATATCCAGCAATTCAGTCCCTTTCGGATTATTATTCGTTAGAGTTTAATCAAATTGAATTTATGATTTTAACAACTTAATTGCACTAATTTGGATTGTTGTGAAATGCGGTGGGGGGAGAGAGCACGGGAAATGACCAATTTTTGTATGGTGGCGGTGGTGCTTTCTCCGGCGAAGAAGAATGGCCGGTGATAGAGCAGTGGTTGGTGGTGGGTGGTCTGTGGCAGCAGTGAGTGGTCTCACCGGTGACAGAGCAGTGGTGGCAAGAGGAAAGAGGTCAGGCAGTGGTGGGTCCCGGCGGCTGTGTGAGATGATGATTTGCAGCTGGTTTATGGTGCGGGTGCTGGATATTGAGCGTCCCCGGCAATGGGGCGACGACGGGTTGAAGATCAAATTTAAGTCGGGTGTGTTGTCTCCTGCGAAGAAGCACGACCGGCAAAGGAGACAGGCGAGGGGGCAAGGCGGCAGCCACCGATCTCGCGGGAGAAGAGAGGCTTGTCAATGGTGGGTTACAACGATCACGGAGATTTGGCCGGCGATGGTAGCCGGCGATGGTGGCCGGCGACGGGGGTTGTCTGGTTTGGATGATCTGCTTGGAAAGAGAGATAATGACGAGGAGAGAGAGAATAACAAGGAAGGAGGAAAACACATAATATATAAGTTTGACCAAAACAACGTAGTTTTGGCCGCTAGCCTTAGGCAACTTACCTAAAGCTAACATTATATTCGTTTTTCCCACATATATATATATATATGGGAGCTGATTCCTTGACAGCGCTGGCAAATGGAGTTAAGTTGCCAACGCAATCTGGCCGTCCACGCGCGATCTGTGGACGGTCCAGATCTTTTTTTTTGCACTTTTTTTAAGTTCGTCCGCTACATAATGTAGCGGACGATTTTTTTGACAAAAATACCCTCAAACTTAAAAATAGCCCATCCGCTACATTATGTAGCGGATAGTTTTCTGACATTTTTTGGTCTGTCCTTTCTCTCATCCGCTACATTATGTAGCGGATGGGTTTTCTTACATTCTCTCTCTCTATCACCTATCAAACACTGGCCAGGTTCTGGCGTCGAACAACGGCTTGGTTTGCTGCAAGAACACCGAAGACCAGACTTCACTCTTTCTCTGCAATCCCGCTGCCCAGACTTGGGTTTCGATACCCATGCCAAACTGCGTAAAAGACAACAACAGGAGCTTCCATGTTCTGTTGCAATGCAACGAGGGGTGCTCTGAGTTTCCTGATCATTACGTGCCATTACCACCCGTTTTACTGGCCATATATCGTGGCCTACGAAACCAATGCCGTCGTCGAGAACTCACCGCACTCATGACACCGTGCCGCGGTACCGACAAACACCGGCGCAACCACTGCCCGCTGTACCGACAAACACCGCACCTCCGGGAAAGCCATGGCGCCACTGTACCGACAAACACCGGCGCCAACCGGCGCAACCACTGCCCGCTGCCAACGCAGCTCTGCCACAGGCCCAAACACCGTCCAGCTCCCGATCTGTGCCACCGCGATCTGGAGCTTGGATGGTTGGCGCAGATCGGCACGGAGCTCCTCGCGACGGTGATGCTAGTGGTCACAACCTCCAGATCTACTCCAGATCCGCCCCACCGTGATTGGCCGCAGCGCCATGGCCGCCATCGCCGATGTCGCATCGCCATCTCTTTAGGCAGTGAGAGAAAGGACCGAAAAAGAGAAAGAAAAAGAGAAGGAAAAAGTAGACTCTGTCTACTCGTCCGCTACATAATGTAGCGGACGTAACAGACTCATTTTTGTCAAAACATTTGTCCGCTACATTATGTAGCGGACGGGCTTAAAAAAACTAAAAAACAGTCCGTCCGCGACACAGTTTAGCGGACGGGGCGGAGGGGCAAAAAGGTAAAAAAGTCCGTCCGCGATATAGTGTCGCGGACGACTGACAGTATTCGAAAAATGCGCGATCTGGGCGGTCCATCTTTCAGGATGGACGGCCAGATTGCGTTGGCAACTTAACTCCATTTGCCAGCGCTGTCAAGGGATCAGCTCCCTATATATATATCCAAAGCTACCCTGAGCCTACAGACCTATCTCCCTCCCCTCATCCTCTTTCCATGTAGCTCGCGATTTGTCGAGCTGAAAGTCTCCTCAGCTGAAAAGCTCTGAGTCATCCTCACCGAAGTCATCATTCTCTTAAATGTCATCAGACTGGGAGTTAGTAGAGGCTCTTGAGCTCGGCTCCCAAATCTGAACTTATGTGGTCGATGAGGTGATGCAGGCGGTGCTTTTCTTCTTTTGAGAGTGGACCGGTAGCTTATCATTTCCCTACCGTGACATTTGGGTTATGGTCTTTCTTTTGAGACCCTGGGCATGCCGTTGGCATCAAAACCAAAGATGTGTAGGTGGTTTTTCATGTTGCTCGTGCTACCAATCTCCTATCTGGTCGTGTTGTGGACCCTCTTGGCACACAAGCAGAGTATTCAGCCCAAAGATCATGCCCTTTAAACTGTGTAACATCTTGTACGCCCCCCCCCCCCCCCCTCCCTCTTAATTTCTTGCCTAGAACCTGCAGTATTAACCATTAGATAACAAATGAGAGTAGAAGTAAAAAATATACAAAGATAGAGATATGAATGGGAATTATAGTCTTCGCATATGCTATGCCCTTAAGCTCGAAAACCTCTGCCTCCGGACCCGATCTGGGGATCAGGGTCATCCTAAGAACCCAGTTTAGCCGCAACATGCTCACTATCCATAGAGGAAAAGGAATGTCGTGCGAGTAGTCTTCATCGCCATCTTCTTCCTCATAATTACTCTCCTCTCTCAAGGGCCAGACAGGCCTTGCTTGCTCCATCGAAGAAAAGGGGCCCAAATCTATCTCAACATACATCGAACATGGCCGAAGATCAGTCGGCCAGGAAAGATAATTTGATTCTTCATCATTGTAGTAAATAGGAGAAAAAAATGGAATTTATCTCTTCGTCTTTACAAAAGAAAAAAAGAAATTAGAGTAAGATGTGGCACGTTCATTTAAAGAAATCATTTTGTAGCCAATCATTTATTAAAAAAATACTAATAAAGTTAGGCAGTAACCAGTATCCCTCTCAGTAGTTGCTCACGGGCCATTCGTTCTAAAGCCTCTGCTTGTAAACCTCAAGGAGGCAGAATGGCAGGACTTCAAGGCTCCAAAGCAGCATGATACTGTGGCAGCACCCAATCACCTAGATAGAACTTCTGATAGGAAAATCCACCAGCAATATCTGATTCCTTGTAAGCCTCAGCCCTCGGCGTAGCATGCCTCGGTCCACCACTTTACAATCGTACCCTGAGTCATGGAAAAGAGGGAGCACGTGTTAGATATTACTAAGGGAAAGCTAATGCAGGAGCGAATAGTGAGGAGATCTACCAGTTGCTGAGTGTAGTTGTTCACATACTCACGGTAGACCACGGCCAATAGGCCCGCGCGCTCCTCCCTCCAGTTCCACTGGCACATTGATGGCTCCACGCCCTCAGCCTTCTTGCCTAAAGGCAGTAAGCGCAGCCACGTAGGCCCATATATATATATATATATATATATATATATATATATATATATAAAAGAGCGAGACAATAGTTAGGACATTGGGGAAGGATATCCAATTAACAAAGCCAATAGAGAAGAAGGATTAAGGCATACCTCCTAGATGTCGATGTGTCCAATAAAGTTGGAGGCCTGGAGGCGCGCCACGGAGCGTATCGAGTGATAAAATGTGCCAAAGTCGCTGTCCCCCAGTTATACTCATAAAGATGCCACCATATCCTCCAAAACTAGACAGAATCATCCTAGTCTTTGAGTTCCGTCTGTCCAAGCATGTATACTATGAACCCTCTGACATGATGATCCATCTTTGCCTCCTTGGCACCCTCTAAGCTCATGTCTTTTATCGCACTATGGGGCAAAACCGTATCACCAGTTCAATTTGGGTACCTACCTCATGGCCTTTTTTGTCCTTTAGAATTCCATCATTGTTTAGGATGTAATTTGCATTTCGATTGAGAAGAATTGGGGTTTAAACTGGTGGACTATGGTCAAGGTTGAAGAATCCTAGGTTCTTATGCTCGAAGAAGTAAAAGCAGGAGAACTAGATGTGTTTGAGCCCTAATTTAAATTAGGTATGGGTTTATTTCTAGGTAAGAAAATCGGATAGTTCTCATGTAACCAAATCAGCCACCTGGTCAACGGGGCAGTTGGCAGGATTTAGTCATTTTGCTAAGCATTATGGTCGTGTTCCCACAAAAAATGTCTAGTATACATTGTAAAACTGCCAGTAAATCAGTTGGAAAAAACTTTTGGAGATTTTGGAAAAACAAATAGAGGTGGATTTGTGACTTTTAGGTCAAACAACCTAATATTCAATTCTAGAAGAAAGTTGTACTATCCCAGATTCCCTCACTTAACGGTCAACCACTTCCTGCATTCTTGACCTGTTCTTGGGTAACTCATTCGCTATCCTTTTAGGTACATTTAGAAGACTAATCGTCATTATTATTGGCTCTGACTTCTAGAATGTAATCGCCTCCTTATGGTTAAGCGACCAATTACTAGCTCCAACTTTTAGTCATAAGTCCTCAGTATGTTTAGACATCCAATAGTCGTTCATGTTGGCTCCAACTCTTAGGCGGTAAGTTTCCCATATCCCTAGATGCCCAATCATGGTTATTGTTTGCTCTCGCTTCTAAGGATACATTTTTATGGCCAAAGGACCAATCGTCATTAATGTTAATGTCGACTCTTAGTCATAAGTCCTTAGTGCATTTTAGACAAACCATTATCGCTACTTTTGGCTCCTGACTTCTCGATATGCTTCCATGTTCATGTCTAAGACACCAATCATTGTTGTTGTTGGCTCTAGCTCTTAGACATGACTTTTCAGTAACCCCAGATGACCAACTGTTGTTACTGTTAGCTTTGGCTTTTGGATACGAGTTTCCTTTTCAGTGTTTCTATATACACGACTAATTATTGTTACTATTGACTCTTTCTTATGCATATGCCCTTTATTTAGCGACCACTCGTTGTTACTATTTTCTTCAGATCCAGATAAAGATTATTTCATCTTTAGTATCCGTAGACGACCAATTTTTGTTACTTTTACTCTGGCTTCTAGGGGGTTCACATTATGCCTAAGCAATCAATCGTCGTTACTACTGGTCGTGGCTCTTAGATATGAATTTTCATTTTAACATTTCTAGACAACCAATCGTTATTACTCTTAACTCCGGCTTCTACGAATGCGCCCCTTATCTAGGGATCAATCGTTGTTATTTTTTGGTCCAGTTTCAGATAAGGTTCAATTTCATTTTCTCTTTGATATTGCTTGACGACCAATCGTTCTAAATGTTGGCTCCGGCTTCAAACGATATCCCCACCTTAGGAACTATGTTCCCTAGAATGTGTATGAAGCCTGACAAAGATCCTACATCATATCTATGTGAATTTCTATGTCAGTCATAGATTTTATGGTCTTTTCATATTTTCACTACAAAAATGTATTGCTACGGTAATGTTCGTGGCGTGCTCCCTCATCGAGGGACTCCATAGACACCATTTTTTTCAGGACTATACTTATTAGGTACTGGGCTTTGTTCTTATTTAGGCTTTTATTGTCATTATTGAACTAGGCCTATGTATAAATAATAACTAGAATTTATATAATTAAGTCTAGTCCAATAAAATAGTCCACTTAAAGTCTCGGTCAATTAGTAGTCCAGTCCAGTTAGTTGGTCCAGTTATTTGTTATTATTTATCACTTTTATTTTTATTGTTGGTCTAGGCCTTGTAAGAAATAATAAGCTGAATTAAAATAATTAAGTCCATTCCAATAAATCGTCCACTTAAAGTCCGGCCCAATTAGTACTTTAGTTCAATTAGTTGGTCCAGCTAGTTGGCTTTCACCCAGGTTTAAGTCTAGATAGGGTATGAAGATCATGACTTTATTTGAAAATGAATTACGGTGGATTCCCGAAATTTGCATTACCCCATGTGTTTTGAGTGTGTTTTATCTAAAGTCGCAATGTTCTCCCCACAGATTTGGTTCAAAATCATATCAGATAAAGGGATAAAACTGGCTAGTTTTCGTCATGATCGGCCGATAAATTTTTTTAGCCTTGATTAACAGGCCGATAAGGGGTATCTTAGACTTTTTACTTTAATTATGTTATTAACTTTTGGGAAGGATGTACACGACCAAAAGGGTATGTTTATCATGTTGACAGCCCCAGACCTTTATAAATTAATCACTTGGGCCATGGAAACGTGAGATTTCCTTTTCGGAAAGAAAACTCTGAATAAATTATGAGTAAGGAAAAATAGAATTCTAGCCCATTTCCATCCATTCCCAGTTCATAGCCCCTCTACTAGTTTCATTAGATCATGGATTTACCCCAACCTTTTATCAAGCGGTCAAGGCGAGCTAAGTCTCGAATATGCCATTTCGTCTAGCTTCTACCTTACATCTCACAATCTCTGCGACTGAGCTTCGATCTAAAAAAGGATAAAAATGAATATTGGAATGAGTATCCTGATATAATAAATTTTTTAAGATAACTAGAAGTGTTAGTCAAGTAGAGTTCTAAACACGTTCAGCTAGAAGAAGATGAGCTCATTTAGGTCTTTAGGAAGTAAGACATAAATTTAGATCGCCTCCCATAGGTCGGTCACAACTACATGGTTTTAATCCCGATTAGTGTGACCAGTTACGTAGGCAACTCGACCCCCGATGTTGGGTTCAAGCCTGATTTAATTTTTGTTTTGGTTTGTTATCCATGTATTGTTTCCATATTGGATATAAATAAAAAAAACCACTAAAAACATAATAGACACTGTTAAGGTACAACGGGGTGCCTAACACCTTCATGTTGTATAATTAGTCCCTGGACTCGTAATTTCTGATTTGGTATGATTAGACGCCTCAGTTTATAAATTTAGGGTCATAAAGTTTTTTTTATTTTCCCTTTTTAATGAAGTATTATTGTTGAAATAAGATGGTGACTCGATGTTTTCAGACCTTCGTGGGTCTGGGAAATTTCCCAAGAGGGTTTGCCACAAAATCCGTACTAGCCATTGAGCGAGTGACTTGACTTTGGGACTCTTTTGGGTGTTTAGTTTCTTTTTCTTTGGCTAGGGTATTCCGTAAGGGACTAGAATTTGCAGCAATGGAGCTCTTTTTACTACCTTTATTTTATTTCGACCTCTTAAGATCCGGTTGGATTTTCCAACATGCTTTGCATTTTTCATCTCCCTTGGATGGGATTCCCTCCTTTCTTTGCTGACAACTTTTTCCTAAAGGTTTTTTTTTATTGTCGATTGCGGAACTGGTCGAGTCACCTGCTCAGTTGGTTTAGCCTCAATCCCATTGTAGTCATCTGAACTTCTAATGGCTCGCGGGGCCCTGTGAAAAACTTTCACCTGATTTATGACTTAGAAGGTCGTATTTGTGGCTTGTACTTGTATTGTGAAAGTGGACAGCAAGGATGTATGGGCTCGACTCTAGAAGGTTGTGCCTGTTGTAGTGAACCGCACCAAATATTTAGACCTGGGAAGGTTTAATTTGAGTCGTCATCTTATTTTTAGGGTTGATTTATTAATTAACAAGGGTAAACACAAAAACCCAACTTGTCCAATTTATGCTTCTAACATACGAAATCGAAAATTCGGATTCAGAACTAAGTTATACAATGGAAAGGTGTTAGGCAGCCATTATACTTTAGTTAGTCTCTAAACTATTTTTATGTTATTCTTGTGGTTATTTATCCCAAAACAAATAATAAAAAGACAAAGTCTAGATTAAACTTAATTTGGTTTGGATTTGATAATAGTGGTCAAATAGCCTATTTACCCGACCAGACAAACCGGAATCAAAACCATATAGGTTTGACATGACCTTATGAGAGGCGACCTAGATCTCGATATTTGCTTTCTAAATGGAATTGACTTCTTCTAGTCAAAATGGACTTAGAACTCTAATGGACTACTCTTCTAGTAATTTTAGAACTCCAACTAAAATGAAATAAAAGACTCTAATCATAAACCTATATTCTTATCTGGTCACGGGAAGGGCCGGGGAGACAATCAAAGACTCTACTTATCTGATCCCGATTGACCAATTGCCTGATCAAGAATCGAATTAATGACGAAAACAAAAAAAGGTAATCTGCCCGATTAGGAAAGCTCTAAATTTGGGCTTGAAAACGACCTTAAATGAATTGAACTCCTTTACAAAGTTATAGCTCTCGAGAGATAAACAATTTAGGCTTTTGAATTGCCTAAATAATATCGTATGAGTAATTTAAATGTGGTCAAAGTTCAGGCATATGCTTGATGCGGGAAGTCGGGATTTTTAAGACATTTTTGCATCTCTCTCTATCTTTCTAGGCTTTTAGCAGAAAAAGGTATGTTTTCTTATAACTCAAGGGATCAATTTATATAGATCTGGGGACTGATAAAATGGTAAGGTTGACTTTTTAGTGCATAATATAATATCTTTAATCAAAAGGATCTGAAAAATCAATTTACCCGCTAGATCTTCCTTATTAAAACGCCTTACAGGCCGATTTGCAGAAAACCAGTGGGTTCATCACTTAATTGGACAAGATTTTATTCCAAATTTTGAGATATTAATTGCCCTTAGTTCGGAAAATATCTCTAAAAAGCAGAAGGGATACACCAGATTTCAAAAATTAATCACTAGTCAATCTCCACATCGAAGGTCAATCTTAAATCAGAAACCAATCACAAATCAGAACCTGAATCAAGTCAAAATTCTCTAGCTTAACCTAGAGTAAACCGAATTAGCTGGACTGGTTTTACTAACTGGACAAGACCACTGACTAGACTTGGTTGGACTCTAACTAGACTAGACTTAATTAATTAAATTAAGCTTATATTTGTAACTAGGCCTAGACCCATAGTAACAATGAAGGCCTACATAATAACAAAACCCAAAAATAATAAGTAAATAAGTAAACCTACAAAAATGGGGTGTGTACAGAGTCCCTTGGTGAAGGAGCTTACCCGGGATGAACATCACTGAAAACAACACATTGTTGTAGTTAAACCCATAAAATACCACAAGACAGGCTCAAAATTTCACACATATATGAGGTCGGACCTTTGCAAAGTTAGGAAATGGGATATTACTCGAATCCAGAACCAATAACTCGTGGAAGTGGTTGATGGCCAGATCTAATCAAATCTTTGACGTAATTATCGTAATGGTAGAGAAGAGCATCTAAAATGTTGTAAACATAATCGTCCAAAATCTCAAATACTTAACTCCACAAAAACTAAAAACTTAACTACAATCCTTTCGAGTTAACCATCTAAATCCAAAGACAATTCTATATAAACTAGGACTAATCTTAAAATTGTACCCTCAATACAACTTTAGTACTCAACTTTAAAGGTGCGCCAAAGAAGTACCTAACTTTAAAAAAATGACCTGAATCAGTACCTCGGCTAACGAACTATGGCTGCCATTAAAAAGTCCAAAGGCTATGACTGTCATTTTAAAAAAAAAGGACATAAAACATGTCCATGTGGCAACGTGGGCCGTCCTTTTTTACAGTCTTACCTTTTTTGGTCATCTCTCTATTTTCTTCTTTAATTCACACACACAACCCCCCCCCCAAACAGTCACACCCACACACGTCGTCCTCCTCGTTCAGTGTCACCACACCGCCGCCTGGTCCAAGTGGCGTTGCCGTCTCCCTCGCCTCACCGCCGCACTTTGGCTCGCGAAGGACTTCTACTCGGAGATCTCCTTCCATATTTGGAGCTCGATTGTGCCGTTCGTCGGAAAATTGCTCCTTCTAACACCTATAAAATCTGGGAGCTCGATTGTCCGGTCACATAAGATCGCCACCGGTGACAGATGGAAGAGATCACCAACTGTAAATGGTGTTTGTGTGTTTGTGACCGCATGTGTGTGTGTGTGTGTATGAACCCCTGCGCGGGCGCATGTGTCTTCTTAATACAATCAGCCATAACACCACTACCCCCACCACTTCCAAATAGCACCACCGATGCCTACTAGGTCACTAAAGCCACATCAAACATATTTGTCCAATGCCCCTTCTAAATCAAAATTAACAGTTTAGTGTATGGGTAGATGGAGAAATGGGTTATGATGCAGTGTTGATAGTGGTGTTGAGTAGGGTCCTAGTGTTGAGCAGGGTCCTAGTGTTGAGCAGATGCGAAGCAACGGTGATGATAGTGGTGGGTTTGCACTTTGTGGTGGTTTTGTCGGTTTTGTCGGTTTTGTGGTGGTGCGCTTATTGTCGTGTTCTGTACTTTCTATTGGTAATGGTAACTTCTCATGGTGGTTTGGCTGATGATGACTTTGGTTAGGTATACGGTGGAGGTTGTGATTGATTTTTATGGGTGTGGGCTTGAAGCGGTAGATGGTGGAGGTTGTGGTGGGTTTGAAGGTGCAAATGGTTTGTGTGTGGATTTTGTGTGTGCGTATGGGTTGTGTGTGGGGAGGGGGAGGGGGTGTGATTGTGGGTGTGTGCATGAGACTCTGTGTATGTGACTGTATGTGTGCTAATTAAAGAGAGAGAGAGAGAGAGAGTAAAGATAGAGAGAGAGGGGGTGCATAGTGGAACATAAACTACAAGAAAGAGAAAAGGACGGCCCAAGTAGCTATGGGAACATGCTATATGTCATTTTTCTCATAATGGCAGTCCTACCCCTCTGACTTTTTAATGGCATCCATCGTCTATCAGCCGAGCTACTGATTTAGGTCATTTTTTCAAAGTTAGGTATTTCTTTGTCGCACATTCAAAGTTGGGTACTAAAGCTGTACTGGAGGTAAAGTTGAGGGTACAATTTTAGGATTTACCTTGTAAACTAACTAATAGTTCATCTACAATTCTAATTGTGAACATCAAAATAATTTCACTATTGTACTAACATCTCATCATTTGTGCTACTCTTAACCTGAAAGGGGGAAGGAAACTAAAAGTAAAGGGTAAACACAAATTGCCTAATAAGAGATTTCACACGCAGAGAGTAAAAAATGGATACAAATTTTAGTTATCAAATATAACTAATAAATAGGAATTTAGGTAACTAAATCGAATTCCACAAACTAATGGTAAAAATGACCAAAAAGGACCAAATATCAAATATAATTTATCCAATCCAGTGGGTGTCACACTATATAATTGCTTATTAATAAGCATCACAAATCATGGTCACACCATGTTCAACATTGCAGCCGGAACATTACATGTAACACCCCAGATTTTTTATTTATTTATCAGGATACTTGTGTAAATACGAATTATAATGTACTGTGACTTTGAATTAAATAACGAGCCTAAAAATCAATTTAATTTTTTCTTCCCGAAAAGTGGGTTATACTTTTGGGATTAGACCCAATTCAAATTTGGGCTTTAGTTTGACTCATTTATAAAGTTAAAGAAATTTGGGACGTAATGGGTATTTTGCAATTCTTATTGTTTTAGGAATATAATTACATTCCTTTTAGGCTGATGATTTATGTACAATATAATTCCTAGGGGCACAACAAACTTTAGATGAGCCTCCTCCAAAGAATCTCTAGGAAGAACACTCTTCAGATTTTGGTCATTACATTGAGGTAAGAGCTTATTTTGATATTAGAATTGAGGTTTGTGGTAACCACATAAGCTACTCTGATTGATATAGTCTAATTAAAATTTTGAGTATTATTATATTAGGGTTTTTGATATAATTTGTTTGAGGAGATCAAGATTTGGAGTTGATTTGAGCAATTGAGGTAAGGATTTTCTCACGCATTTACCCCATCTGAATTCTGATTATCGATCCGTTCGTCAATTGATTTATTGTTTAAAGAGGTCTATTGATTCCTTAGAACCCTAATTACATTCTTGATCGTTACGCTAAATAGTTCTTTGTACTTTCGACTATTGACTTTGATTCATGATCTTTTTGTTGTAAATCTTTGTAGCAACTTCAAGAGTCCGTAACTTTTTCTTTCCTTGTCCAATTTCAGTGTTTCATACTTTTTTAAAACCTCAAATAGTGTACTAAAACTTTTTAGTTTTGGGATTTCCTAAATTTCAAGTGATCGATATTCACAAATAGACATGCACGTTGTTATGCTTATATTTTTTCCAATTTCGATTTATTGTACCTTATTTGTTTCTCGTTCTTTTTTAATGATCTTGGACATTATGAAATCCTTGAAGAGTCTTCTTCAACTTTTTAGTTTAAGGTTTTATCAGAATTAATTTATTTCTTGGTCAAAACTGAGTTCAAAAGTTATTTGTTAGTGCAGACTTTTCTGTTTTTGACACTGTAAATCAGCCCACTTCGATTTATTCTATCTCCTTTATTTTTCATTGGTTTTTGATGATTCTAGACAATATGTAAACCTTAAAGAGTCTTCTTAAACTTATTAGTTTTGTATTTTATCAGAATCTATCTATTTTCTGATTGAAATTCAGTTTGAAAGTTATTTTTCGGTACAAAAGTTGTTGTTTGACACTGCAAATCAGCTTACTTTGACTTGCTCCATCTTATTCGTTTCTTATCAGTTTTTGACGATCTGAAATTACGAAAACAATAACGATTCCTCTTCAACTTTTAGGCTTTGAGTTTTCTTAGAATTTTTTGATTTCATTGTTGAAGTTAGCCCTTGAATAAAACTATTCTTCATAGAATCGTGTGAACGAGAATGACTTTGTTAGCTTCAAACCCTTGGTGTTTATTAAGTAGATTTGGCATATGTTTTTATAATCTCGCAAGCCATGTCACAGTGTATGTGACTTATCTATTTATGACTTATTCACGTGAATTGGAACGTGGGCTAGCTCAGCGGGATGAGCTAGAGATCGCGATCTTAATTTCTGAACCTTGTCTCACGTGTCAGTGATGGCATGCGTGACACGTTTCTGAATGGTTCCCGTGGTCTTCGTCTTTGTACTGATTGAACATTTCAATTTTGATAACTGATTCATTTGAAAAAGTTTTTGAACTTATCTAAAGTATTATTGAATTCACTGGAGTCTTTTTGAAATATAAGATATCCTTATCAAAACTTGTGGAAATTTTTCGAACTTAAATTTGTACTGTTTTAAACACATCGAAACGTTTCGAACTTAAGTACAATATTTCTTTTGAAAAAGTTATATATGCTAATTTCTTACTTTGAGATTGTATTTTTTGCTGGTACGAGCTATTTGATCTTGTTGCTAATCTGATTTTTGAATTGAAAATTAGTGCATTGGTTTTGGTATTCGCCAACCTTGGTATCATATTTTATCAACTCCAAGTACTACTATCGATATAGCGTGCTTTGTATTCTGTGGGTAGGTGTGTGCGATCATCTTTACTGGGCTTTGTGCTCACCCCCCGTACTTTCAGGTTTATCCGTCACTATTTGGAGCTGTGCAAAGGATTATAAGGCATGGCTAAGTAAGAAACTTTTTAGGGAAGGATTTTCCTTTAATATTTAGTGTTGAATAGATTTTATTTTGGAGCTCGTCTAGGAGTAATTGAGGTCAATGCAATTGTTTTAAGCCGATGTAGCATTTGTTTATGTTTCTTAGAGACTTATTCTTAGATGCTCTGAATACCCAATTGGGAGACTGGATATTTTGTGATTTTTTTGTCATTGTTTATTTGAAATTAACGCTCCATAAAAAAAAATCGGGGCGTTACATTACATATAGATCACGATTTTTGAAAAATGTAACTTTGAACTTCAAATACTATCTACATCTTTTGCAGTTTGACAGATATATCAATATCTATACTACTTATAAAAGTGTGGATGTGTAAATTATTTTTTGGACAAAAATATCCCTATAATTTTTTTAATGCCATGATTGACCTTGGTTGTAAATATTCATTAACTAATGTTATGGCCCGCAAAAAACTCTTCACCTCTCCATGCTAGATGCATGCATGAGCCTTCTCCCTAAATTAGAAACATGTATTATATTTATACTCTCTATAGCTTGATTTAATTGATTTGATTATGTCATTCAACTATAAATTTGAATTACACCTCAATTCAACCTCTTCTCTGCATCTCACACATCTAAAAGTAGACTTGCCAAAAAATATATAACTCATTGCTACATTTTACCTTTAGAAAAAGGCTATGAAGCCTTAAAAAGTTTCGCATTCCATAATCTAATGGAAATAGTAACATCATCTTGAATGTACATTAATGTTCTTATGATCTAAACAACTTTAACTCAATATAGCAATCATCAAGGTTTTCAACTTGTAACTATAAAAGAACTTTACCTAATTGTTTGTGTGGGAATACATGGCATTCTTTACCAATAAGCAAGACAAATACATCTTAATTTAAACTTGAAAAACTCATTAATAGAAAGAAAAATTATCATCTTTGTTTGGACAAACATCTTGGTCATAATTATTTCAACTTTAAAAGTTTTGAGCAGAATACTAGCAACATTATATCATCGTTGACCTTGATAAAAAAATGATGACTCACCCTGTTCCAAGTAACCAAAGTGAGACTATCCTTAAACTAGGTCTTAGTCATGATCATATTTTTATGTCTAAAGCAATTAAAGGCAACTAAAAAGTACACCAAATTTACACTAGATTGCATTACTGGGTCGAAGCATTTTATCCATTGTAAAGCAATTTACCCTAATTTTTATATCTAAAACAATTAAAGAGAAAATACGCATTGAATATGCAAAGTGTTGTATATTCATAACTTTGTTGTTATAGTAGAGCACCAAGCTTAATTTCAAGGTAAGAATTTTGTGTGTCACACACCCTGACTTTGAGATTTTTTTTGTTAACGAGCAAAAGTGGTATATACAGCTTTTGCTCACAAAATGAGGACATAAATTCTTTTTGAAATGAGTATACGCTTATATGATTTTCACGATGTCGTCTAAAAGCAAGCTCCGTAATTTCCATTTAACGAATCTCATTGTAATCTATTTGTAGCCTTGTTCCTTGTTTGATACCTCTTGATTAACCTATTCCTAGCATAAAAATATTATGTTTCATTAATAATTTGATTAGGAGACTATCTGATTCACAAATGAAGGGAGTATCGCACTGACACAACTGGTAAGTGGTGCATCCAGTCAACGTATTTGAGTAAGCAAATTTCCTGAGGAGAATACAATGAAAGAAAATTTGAGCCAGCTACAACTTAAAGAGAGTTTTGATGAGATTAAAACAGTTTTTTCGTTGTGACAAAATAAATAAAATCAATAATTTATTTGCCTAGCACTTAGTAGCACTTAATATAATGGTAATCTACGAGTGATTGTCTATATATTTGTTGTTAGCATGTTTTATATAAACAAAACGCTTAGTAGGATGACATGATAATTATAATGAGTATAGTTCATTAGATTTAAATTGTACGAACTACATGAAGATTACTTGAAGACTTGTAGGTTTCCACTTGTCATCTGAATATGTTTGCAAACTTGAGATTTAAACTCTAAGTCGGAATAAACTACATTAGATTTAAATTGTACGAACTACATGAAGATTACTTGAAGACTTGTAGGTTTGCACTTGTCATCTGAATATGTTTGCAAACTTGAGTTTTAAACTCTAAGTCGGAATAAACTACATACAAAAGTAAAAAACATTTTCTTCGATACAATTTTTCTCTTCATGGAACAATACTACATATGTTTTAGAGCCTTTGGTGCTTATACCATGAAATAAAGTCTAGCAAAAGTAAGATCCTAAAAATAATATCATTGCCATGTTTGTTTGCTTTTACGAATAAATATGATTTCACATAAAGGTAATCTAACATCATTTTCTGCGAGAGTGTACATTTACGTGCATCGCACATGCTTTCATCTAGTTCATTGGAAGTTCAAACGTGATCATTATAGACTCAATCTGAATAGGATAAAGAAACAAATTCAACGATATAAAAATCAACTCAATCGGAGATCGGACGAATGAGATATCATTAAAAAATCAATAAGAATTAAAGGCTCTCGAAAATCGAGAGAGGATAAGAAAGAAACGTGGCAAGGCAACGAAGGATGTCACATGGTAAGGCCAAAAGGATGTCGAAAACATCGGTTGAAAAATCATGACAAAGGTGACCAAAGAACATAATAATTGGTTAACCCACCGGAATCATGTGCCATAGAACAAAGAAAATTTGTGTTGTATTTCAACGACAGTGCACAAAGGGCTTAGGCACAAATAAGTAATATGGCACGGTAATGATATTTATAAGAACAGAAGCCTTATCTATCAATTTATGAATAACAAAAATCATTAATTCTAATGAGATTCGAGACACTAACACGAGGACAAATACGAATTTCAAATAATCGAAGCGTGAAAATTCTTACCTCAAAGCAACAAATTTAGTATGAAAATAGTTTCCTTAAATAGATCACAACCTTATGCTTTAAAATAATAAGAATAAACTAGGCATTTTCTTTTCCTCTGTCTCCCAATATATATATATATATATATATATATATATATATATATATATATATATATATATATATATATATATATGGGTCGCGATCCACTGCCCGCGCAAGCAAATTAGTTTTCTTGCAACACAATCTGGCTATCTATCTGTGATTTATGGACGGTCCAGATTAAATCTTCTCCCTCAATAGTGCTAGATAACCCTAGTACTTTAACATATTTCCACTCTAGCCCTAAAGCTTTAGAAAAATATTTTTTTATGTACCCTAATACTTTGTCATATACAAATTAAACCATAAAGTTATTTCAGGATATAATGCTACTTACAGAGATGTTGTTCTTGGTCCTTGAATGTACGCCCGCCATGCTTCTCCTTTTGCTTTTCGATATCCAAGCTTTTTACCAAGTGGACACACAGCTCGATGCCTTACGTTCCTCAGAATTGGCTAATGGCTAATATCAAACACTCTCAAGCTTCCAGGATATTGGTTTGAAAAGAGCAGTAGAAAACATTGTACTACAATCAATACTTTTTTTATTTGTACTGAAAAGGAAATATTACATAGAAGCAATATAAAAGAATGGTTCCTTCTATTGTTGCGCACACTAATTCTTAGCACACAAGTAGCATAAAGGAATAAAACAATCTCTAGACAAAATAAAGTTGAAGGAACATGTAATTAACTTCAAATGGCTAAAGCTAGTCGCCTACCTTTTCTAGTTTCTAATGAAACTTGTGATGAGATCTTTCAATCGTTCACCGAGATTTTTGGGGAGCTGCACCAGTCCTGTCCATCCAAAGATTTCGATATTATTATTATTATTATTTGGTGCAATTCGATATATTAGGTACTCTTTATCAATCAACGCACATGTTTACATGGTTCTTTGCTCTCAAACACAAATCTTATTCTTTTTTGCATGATTAGTTAACTTCGATCAATATGTTGTAAAACAATTCGAGAGAAAGATGAAGGTGTTTCAATGTGATGGTGCCGGTCGGAGAAGTTTCAAGCACACCATTTCTACAGTATTTGGCCGACCATGGTATTGACCTGAAAGTGACTAGTCTTAAAATGCGGGATCAAATCAGTTTGGCAGAGCGGAGACATTGAAGTATAACATAGATGGGTTTAACCATACTTTTTCATGGTAACGTACTATAACGAATTTGGGTCGAAACATTTAGGACAGCATTGGGCTAATCAACAAGTAAGCCACTCTAGTTCTCACATGGAAGTCTCTTTTTGAACTTTTTTGAAACTAATAATACAACCCGGGGTGGAAATTGGAATAGGTTTTTAAAAATTATTTGGGAATTTAAGTTAACAAAAAAAAAATAATAATCTCAATCAAAATAATAAACAAGCTCAACCAATATTCTAACTCCACAATCTCACACTAATATAAAGCAATAAGTAAACATATATTTTTTTTGGATAAAGATGAGAATAACATTGAAATTAAAGTGCTTTGAAGCGATTACAAGATTTTGCCAAACGACTGAAAAGGTCACGACATTTTCGTGACTCTGTGTATACAAGAAAATTAACAACGAACCTATAGGTCATATAATAATTACAATTAAACTGAAGCAGAACATATCTTACACTTCAGTCTAACTTAAAGTAACATGTGAAGGCCTACAGGTTATAAACAACAACAAATAAAACCGATACAAATAAAATATAAAAACACAAAGATTACAACGAGGAAGTACAAAATAGTCGCCATACGAGAATTGAAGGTGTACTTAATAACCAAAGGAATCGCAGCGCAAAAACAGGAGGCTGTAAACCTTGCATGAGTCACGATATTTTACCGACATTGTCACCCCAAAACATGGCAACCTAAAAACCCCGGCAGCAAACCAAACAATCACAACCGGCTAAGCCAGACTGTATCCCCCCCCCCCCCTCCCCCCAAACACACACACGCCCAAACCCCTAAGCCCCCCGAGGCCTTATCCCCCCCACCCCCGAGGACAACCCATTCTACCACACACGAACATCAAAAATGGAATCCAGTAACCCCAATATTCAACCCCCCCCCCCCCCCCCCCCGCGGCTGCTTTTGAGCCTGCACTGCTGTCGAAAAATTTCTGTCGCCAGTGAGATTCTGGCCGCCGCCGATGGGAATCCGGCCGCCGTCGGAATTGAAGAAAAACACCCTAACAACGACAACCTCGTCAATCAAGCATATTATTGAGCACGATCAACCCACAGCCTGTAGATCCCGCACTCTACTGGCAGGATTCCGGCCACCACCGCTGGAATTTTGGCTGGCACCGGTGAAATCCCGGCTACATCGATTTCGGTCCAAACGAGCTAGTAGATCAAGGAAAAAAATCCAGATCTACATAGATCTAGAGAGATCGGAACAGACCAAGTTAGATGTCGCCTCGCCGCATCGCCGTTGTCCCCGTCGGCCACCCTCCATCCGTCGCCGGCCACTATAGTACCCAAACCTCAAAGAACCCAACACACATCTTGACGGAACACAAAAAGGCCATAATCTGGTCGTCGCCCCACACACGCCAACGCACGGTGGGGCAGCCATGGTGGCTTTGTTGGGGAAAGATAGGTTGTAGAGAGAAGGCAGAGAATCAATTTTTAGAGAGAGACGATTTTAGAGAGAGAGAGATAGGTTATTGACTTAACAAGTAAACATATTGAGTTGTAAATACTTGACAAGAAAATTTCAATGATTCTATTTGAACTATCATCAAGCCTATATACATCTGTTCAAAACCCTTACAGATACTTGGCGATATGCCGACAACAAGCATAAGTCTTGAATCCACAAAACTCACTCAAAGCTTCACAAACTCAAGCACAATGATCAACTATGTACGAAGAAAACCTCTAGAAATGAAATAAGTACAAATGAAACTTTAGTACAATTAAGAGATGAAAAAATTGATGACTTGAGGGTGCTTATTCTTTAACAAAGAATTGCCTACAGATATGCTCTCTTTTATGATGAACAATCACGGTGATAAAGAAAAAACATTTAATCCTTAAGCCTTGATGTTTTTCTAACGAATGAAAGCTTAGATTATTATTTCCATAATGTATAATGAAATTCAAATCATTTTTAGAGGATGGATATAAAAAATATCCGCTATACAAAGATTAGCATTAAGTTTAACAAAACTAACTGTAATTTTAAAATCTTGGAAGTTCCAGCCGACTGTAGCACAATGCAATCAGCTATATTCCAGATCTAGAAGTCATACTACCTAAATACAATTGACCTTAATGCAATGCAATCGATTGCATTAATTTTTTTTTGCGAAAATCACTTCTCTTATTATTTAAGACACCACTGTTTTAGAAATATTCGATTGAGAAGCCGGCTTTTTGGGTTGGAAAAATTATAGCAAAACTTTATTATAATATGAAAACATTATCTTGAAAATTCATTTTGAGAAAATTTGAGTTAATTCCAAATTTTACCCATTTTCACGAAACTGGCTTTGAATGACTATGAACTCGATCACATGCAATGCACAGGTGCCACCCAGATCATAATTAGGTCATGATCGGTGGGGTTCAAGCAAACTCAAACGTGATGTCTTGAAATATGTTCATGAGAAAACTAGTTACATGTAATATGTTCTTAAGAGATTGTGGAGGCTTACACACAGAGACGTCGTTTTATTGATACAGCTACTAGGCGAGTGAATATCAGTTACCATCACAGTCGCCCATACATTGAAAGCAAATCTCTCAATTTCTTTGCTTCAGTATTCAAGCTGTCAAAGCCCATGGAATCAGGTATTCTCCAACCCCAGTTTCCAAACTGTATCCAAGAAAATGGTAGATATTTACACAGTGACAGACACAGATAGAACTAATCATTGGTTACACATGTTAAAAACCAGTCTTCAGCCAAAATTTTCCAAGACGAACAACTAAGCCATGTCAAATCGGTTACTCTTTTTGAATATTCAGACCAGTAAACACAAAAAATTTGCAATTGTAAGTTGATATGTCTAAAATGAGTCTTTAGCCAAAAATTTCTTAGAAGAACTAACAACTCAAAGAGACCAAATCCTACATTATCTACACAAGCACTTAACACGGCCATTACTTCTAAAAGTTGAAAACTTAAGAAAATTTGAAAACAACGCCCAAGGCCAACTCAAGACACTTGGAGCATAGACAGGTCTTCACTTCAGGTGCTCTATAACTAGCAAAAATTTTAACAAACAGTATTACTAGTGATAAACGTGTCTCACTTATCCACATTCTAAGCATGCTCTGTTGCATAATCACACATTGTTTATTCTTCTTTTTAACATGTTTTCAGTATTTAAATTAGCAACTTTCTTTACCTGAGTTGCTGGAATATTCATCCTAGCAGAATTCCCCAGTCCAAGAACATCCTGCATAGGTATGATTGAAGTTCGAGCGACTGAAGCAAGCGCAGCTCGGATTAGTGCCCACGAGATATCATCTTCTTCGCTAATTGAAAGATACCTTAGTACCTAAAACAACAATTGGACGCATGGTGAAGTCTAACTTGCATAGGCTAAAGTTAAAGAAGTAACTGAGGGCATCGACCATAACAAACACTAACATTAGATTTCTCTTCTTGCTGCAAGACCTGCCACCATCCTCGAATCTGTGATAAACACAAACTTTCAGCAGGCAGTGATAAGAAATAGCAGGAGTACACCTCACTTTTATAGTAAGTAAATTATATGCCGTCTTCTTTGTTCTGCCTGACACAAAACCTCTGATTGATGAAACAATTTTTCCTGACTTATTTTTTGAAGGAAGGTCTCACAGAATCTCAAAAGATGATACCAAACAAGTGCAACTGTTAGGCCATCCAAAAAACATTTTTCGATTATCTTTGCTACAGGTCCAGCTTGAGCCTGTAATAGGCTGATTCATGTCTATTTTAATCTGAAGACAAGCCGAGCCCAGAGCTAATACTCAAAGCTCTTTGGAATTGAGCTGGGTACAGTCCCTGGGCTTGAGAACTCCATTCTAGTACATGTACCATGTACAATAATGTATAGTACTGAAAAGACAATTCTTGGTCCTTGTTCTTCCAAGTTTACAAGTCTTCTGTAGGCTACTAACAATACAAACAAAAAGAGCATCAGGAATCCTAGCCATCATCGTTCTCTTCCTTTCTTCTAATCACATTATCACCACAACCTCTCTGCTCGTATTCTTTCAAGCTCCTTTTTCCCAACAATTTCTGTTGCCTTCGAAAGCAGCAGAATGTGGTATCTCAAATGGCAGAACTTTTACACCAAGTGTAAAGGAAAAGGTAAGAGATAAAAAAATTTTATCTATAAAATGCTTCATTTTGTAAATTGTGGTCAAGAGTTTCCTTTTTTTTTTTTTTCCCTTTATGACGAGTAAGTTTAGTCAAGAGTTAGATTACCACCTCGTATTAATAGAGTTTTTATCCCAAGTTCTTCTTGCTTAAATGTATGATACCGAGTCTAGAGATGATCCTTATCGTTAATTCAGTATCAGGCCATCCATAGCAGTCATATCAATTCTACTAAGTTATTTAGTAATTCCTTTTGGCGGGTTTTTAGCTATCAGATTGGTTCCTTGTAGCTTCCCAAATCGAGTCCCCTGGAGCTCAAGCTTATCTACAATCACATGACCTAGCCATGCATGCAACTTAGTCCACAACTTAGCTCAACTCAATCCATTAACAAACTATCCTTCCATTAACAAACCTCTCCTTACCCAGTAGGAAAACAAATTGATGACAAATAGTTACTGTAACAAGAAGGCATAGAGTAATAACCGTGTCATTATCATGTGTTCCAGTATAGACAACTTGATTCCGCTCGTGATTATGAGGCAAATGTGGGTTTCCTGCATCACTTCCAAAACCTGAACATGAAAATCCAGAGAATATTAGAGCTTTGTAAATGGTAAAGCTTCTTACAAGGAATATTCCAAACTCATGGAGCAGTAAGCCGCTACCAAACTGGAGAACAGCCATTCCAGGTGCCCCAATGGATTTCCTGAGCTGCACTACATCTTCGGTAATGACTCCCTGTATTGCGACAACAAAAGTACAGATGAGAGGATATCAAGCTCTGTTTATTTGAGGGATTCGCATTCGAAAAAGGGAAATGTCCTCTGATGTAGAATTAGCTTGTATCTTCCAATATATCACCATAGTTCTAGTTAAGACAAGAAGCTTCTTCTGATAAGACCCCATAATTTAGACAATCAAGACAATGACAATCCAGATCATCAGAACAAGCTTCAGCAGTGGTGTTCACAGCTTGAATCATGCAGCCTAACTGCAACTTACTCAAGATTGCCATTAATGGCAACTGCGCACTTAATCAACAGACAAGCCAAAGGGTAGAGTACGTAAGCCACTTCTGATTGCAAAGCTGCAAGAATTTACAGAAAAAAGCCTCAAACAGAAAGCATCAATCCAAAGGGTGATGCCCATCAGCTAATCAATGAAGCTGGCTGATTAACTCAAAAGCGTGAGACAGCTAAAAAATGAATACACTATCTAATGTCTACCCAAAATCCCATCAAACACTGAAAAGGACATAATTGACTGATAAATGTATTCGTATGTGCCAGATATAACCACTAGACGGGTTAGTGGCAGTATGAGTATGATCGCCACACTGTTAAATCATTTCCCCTAGGTTATTGATTCTGGAAGCTATCTCCCACAAAAACAGCTGGAGAAGAGAAATGAAGTAACAATTGGAATCAGGAGTCCTACCAAACAGAAGAGGGAAGAGCCCAAATAGGAATAAATTTTCTCTCATTCTAGAGTTGATGAGAAAATATAGCAAATTATGCACTCACTCTAAACAACAAAATCAATATCAATACAGGGGAAGCACAGTAACAAAGGTCCCAATCTTAAATAGTTGTAGTATGTACATCACAAAGAAAAAGAAAATACAAGATTCAGAAGGTTAAAAGTAGACAGCGACGACTCCTAATCCCAGGTAGAGGTCCGCCACCTATAGATCATTCCAGAAATGGAATCATGCATAACCAGATACTAATGAAGGAGGCACGATGCTGTAAAATCTTCTCGTTTCCTAACTCGCAACAAAATTTATTTCCCACCACCACTAGTGGTCTACATAGCGACCACTCACTTTCTCATGCAAAGGCTTTTGCAACCATGTAGCTCCATAAACCCCAATAAGGGATAGTCAGTAATGGCAATCACAGTTTTTTGCAAGGACAACAGTTTCAGCAGTTAAACTCCAAGCACAGCCATAGAATTATAAAAAAAAAAATTAACGTGGTGTTAAAGATAAACCAGAATCTCGTCCCAAATAAGGTCACTGGTAACGCAAGTCATAGTCAATCCAACTTGTGGACTATTTTGAGTCATTTAAGCAACCTTAGGTACTGATTTGGAACTCCTAAGATCTAGGGTGCTGAAGCTGGATGATTTCATGTATACTTCAGGGTACAGTTCTGGACCTTCTGGCTGTAGCACTCTATATACTAGTGCAAACCATCACTGCCCCCAAAAGCCGGGATTGAATGAATGGCACATGACATTGACTTGAATTTTGAGTCGTACAACTCAGTTATGGTAGTTTGAGTAATAAAATTAGTCAACAATGAAGTTCAAGGGCCACAATGATATTCTGCCAACAGTTGAAGGGTCAGCTATGTTGATGACGCAATGTTGATGCTATTCAAACATCTGAATGTCTAAAAGTGATAACTATAAGAAAACAATGGGAGCAATTAGCTTTTTAATAAATCACCTGCCAATGACATTTCATATTTAACTCGCTACGATCTGTGACCAAAAAATTGGGCACCAAAAGTGAAAATGAAGATTTCCAGAAAAATAATCAGCCTGTTTGTTGAGTGTTCTCTAGTTCCAGATAAACATTGACTTCCTCAATTTTCGTTTGAGTGGGTTTTTTTAATTGGAGTTCTTTTACCTATTCATAAAAGGAAGCAAAAATGCAAAAAGAGATTATGAAACGAGAGAAAGGTTTAGGCAGTTGTCTGCAATTAAAATGATCCAAAAGATCTATCATCAAACATCAGAAAATTATGAGAATGTATGAAAGACTTCGAAATAGCTTACTAAATCTTCTGCTATTATATTGATATTTCCAACAGCGCCAAATATGGCATCAAATAAAGACTCCCCAGGTCCCACCTACTGTCAACAAAACATCATTAAGAGTTTATTTTGTTGGAGTAATAAATAAGAATAAAGATTCACATTGGTTGTGACAGTGATCTGACCTTCCATCTTCCGACCGTTGCTATTTTTGCTTCTGTACACATAAGATAGATAGATTATTGTTTGCCAATGTCTTTGGCTTGAGGCAGATTTGTACATAGTCAAATGGGACCTCACCTGAAGGAACAGCCCAAAAGCCAGCAAATCCTCTAAAGTGATCTATCCTGAATTCATCAAATAGATTCTGTGCACGTTGTAAACGGCGTAACCACCAGGAAAATCCATCTTTCTCCATAGCTTTCCAATCATATAGAGGGCTTCCAATTTCAAATTACCACAGTTAGTTACCAAGTAGACTTTATGCACGTTAATATCGTATATAGCATGAGCAAATGGTAATACGAAATTAAACTTGGAACTTAAACAGAAACACAAAGTAAACTAGTGACACCTCCTATTCAGCCTCCAGAATCAGATAGTTGGGTTCAACAGAAAGATTTTAGAAAGGGAAATGAATCAGGGAAAAAATATGTCTACATGTCTAACGAATAGGTACATATAATGTGTATATAATTCTTTAAGAGCCTAATTGTTACATCACGAGCCTGGCAATACAGCACAGGCGCGCGTGCCCACACACCTACCGGCAACCCTTGCTCTCAGTTCGAGAGGAAGGCAATGTCTATCTAGTGCATGAACAGAACAGACCTCCGATACGAAGTTGGTTTAGATTTCAATTCAGTTTAGATGTAGGTTCAGAAGTGAGATTATGGAGAAGAGAAAGGGGGACGAGAAGCATTCGAAAGCACATAAGAGAGTTATGTTGAAACTTTCTATCCAAAGAGTTGTATTGTCAATAAATCACACACAAAATCACGGAAATTTCAATCCTGTCAATTTCTTATTAGACTGTATTTAGAATGTTGGACAGAAATTAGTAAGACCCAGACGGTACAATTTGACACAACACATATCACATGATTCAAAGTGCTCGTTGCTAACATTTTGCTGAACATATTTACCTTCAGTTCATTTACTAGGTAAAACGCCAAAGGTAGAACACCTAATAGACCACCCACGTATACACAAAGACCCAGAAATGTTAATCAATTCCTATATTTCCATAATATTTTCGTCTAGATCTCCCACCTCAGCAACAATAAGTTTCTTAAGAGAAACAAAAAATGCATCCATCAAAATCAGAATATATTTAGAGACTCCATTGTGCTTGAGATAAAGCAAAGGATTCTTGATGATGGCAGCAATTAATGGGAATGAGAGCTCCAGGACGAAGGAAAAGTTTCACCAGCGCACTTACGATGAAACAATTACAGATCCATCTCGAATGAAATGGAAACTTGGGGGTTCTACGGACAAGAAGTTGACACAAATGACTTGATGGAAACAAGTGGCTTAACTAATCAAGTTATGGGTTTTGATGGTGAAAAGTGATTTGGTGAGCAACAACGGTAAAGTTCAAAGATTCTACCTGACACAGGGGCGGAGGGAATGGGGGGCACAGGTGGGCCGGTGCCCACTTGCTTCTCGGTGAATTTTCTATTCTATATGGTATATTTTATCTTTAGTGAGAAAAATGCCCACCTAAAATTTTTAAAAATGTTTAAAAGAGATAAATTTTTAGTCACTTTATATGTTAAACTATATGAAAATTCTAAAAATAGTTAAAAACACAAGTCTTTTTAGCCATTAGAAATGCTAAAGTTACTAAATAAAAAAAAGTTCTACGCTTAAAGTCAACACAAAAAAATCCCTTATTTTCTATTGTTTTCAAAGTCTCCCTATTTCCAAAGCCTGAAAACCACATAATGGAGAGAGGCACAAAGCACACCGTCTTCTCAGTCCCCTCACCGCCCTTTCGCCCTCAACGCCATGGCCCATTGCCTCCACCGGTAGGTCCACCTCCAGCAACTGACATAGTCGCATAGACGGTAGATTCAATCACGGCAGAATGGTTGAAGTCGTGATGTATTACTCGAATCATCGATTCATCTATTCCTCCAGCTTTGTCGATTCATCATGGTGTATTTGCAGTGACGCTCTCCTCATATTTTCTTTCCCAAATTATCAGTGTCTCGCCTAATTTTCTCCACAACAATCCCTTTAACTTAAAAATCATGAAGAACCCTCTTTTTTTCCCAAATATAAAGCCACCATTCTTCCACTGATTACTCAAATTGCTCCACTGCCTCCATGCAAAGTCACAAACCCTAATCTTCCACTTTGAAAGCAAGGTAAGATCTAGACTTCCGGTGTTTATTCTTAGAATTTCTAATTCCTTAAACTTGAACCATTTCCTTTTTGTTTCAAATTAGAATTTGATAATTGAGTTTTGGAACTTACAAGTCCCAATTGGGAATTGAGGCCACTAGTGGGATTCTTAATCTTAATTTCAGATTGAGATTTTGGATTTTTAATTTCAGATTGCAATTGCTACTCGTGGGTGGTGAGTGTATAAGTTTCAGATTGAGGTTTGTTGGGATTTTTTATTTTGGATTGAGAGATTGACAATTGCTGCTTATGTTTGTAATTAGGAAGTAGGAATTTGGCATTTTGGAGAATTTAGCACTGAATTCCGCAATTGGGGTTTGAGAATTCGGAACTTTCATGAACAAGTTGAATATTCTGCCCATCAGACGAATTGGGAAGTTCGAATTGCCGAATTAGAATTCTTGTTTCTTGCCCCTTTGGTCCACGTTCATCAGTTTGTTAGGTTTAACTCATTGATGAAGGTACTTTAAGCAAAAAAAAATTGGCTATTAAGGTGCCCACCTTGAGCTAAGTTTCTAGCTCTGCCACTGACCTGGCATGTTTTACAATCTCAAGAAAGCTCTACCTAACAACTTACTAGGAGGAAATTAAAAATTTAGATTGACGCAATAACTAATACACGATAAACAAGTGCAATATGTTTTCTGGTATAGTACCTGTCCCAGAGCTGACCAGTTTCACTGAAGGCATCAGGGGGAACACCACTAACTAGGAGAGGAAAACCTTTACTGTTCTGCTAGACAAAGGGATAATTAGCAAAGTGCTTCAAAAGCATACTTGGGTGATCAGTATTACTCCAGCTCCTTCAACTACATACCAGCAGAAAATGTTTCTTGTTTGCCCAAACATCTGCACTGTGATAACCAACATATATGGGCATGTCCCCCATTATACTTATCCCTTTCATTTGTGCGTAATCACGAACTTTTTGCCATTGTCTTTGGAATAAAAACTGCTGTGCAACGAACACATTGAACTGTACATGTGAAGTGTGAATTGGTAGAGCTTAGGAACAAGAACACAAGGTCCACAAGTATAAGCTCCTAAACATAGTCAAAGGTCAGGCACGTCTTACAAAATCCTTCTCGTTTTGGTAGATTTCTTCCAAAGCTGCAAGATGCCGATTCTTTAAGGGTTCAGGCCATTCATACCAACTGAGGGCATTGAAAGAGTTGTCAATAGCCGCAAAATATGCTGCATCTTCAAGCCAACCTATAGAATCACAACATAATTAAACAAATGGAGTTATTCAAAATAGCTACACATGGGAATGTCTCTTTTTTTTTCCTTGCAGGATTGAGTTTAACACAAAGCATGAAGAAACTTATACAAAGAAACGTACGAGTTTTAGTTGATGGAAAAAAATTGCATTGTATTTTGAACACTTTACATGAACATAAATCACATTAAAATGCATGATTCTCTATATGAACACGAAATATACAGCTCTTAGCAGGAACAGAGAATTGGAAGAAGAGAAGGCGAGATTATGATGTCACTTACAGAGGGTCCACCATTTAGAGGATCTAAACATATAATCGCAAGAAGAATTGCACAAAGGTTTTGATATGGAAAAGTAAATCCAGATGCAGTGGAAACTTACACAACTTAAATGCACGCATTCACAACTCACATACTTAGAAACGTGTGTGTGTGAAGGCAGCAAAACAGGGATATAACCCATATATACTAAGGCTAACCCCCCATCCATAGACGGGAAGTAGTCATCTGTCAAGATGAGCTTCATGGGAGCCACAATTTCCTTTAAAAACAGAAGAAATGGAGAAATGAAAAAAAACAGAAAAGATATATACACTTCTTCTGCCTCGAAAGCTCTTTTATCTTTCACACAAATGCTCCAGAAAAGACAAACAGGCCCAGATCCGAAAGATGCTACTTTCTCCCTTTTCTCTCATACGGAACCAGCTGTGAAGCACCTCAACGACGAACCTCGGCATGACTCACAAAATTGCCGGAGGTCACCAATAGACGTAGTATCTTTTTCGTCTCCAAAGAAAAACCCCAGTCAGGGCTGCATAAAAAGGAAAGAAGCTAGTTTCAGAGGTTCTTTAATCTTCCCGATGGCCTTCTGCAGGAAAGGAGGCGAGCCCCCACCCCACCAAAACACGGGGCCATTAATGAAGACTAGAAAGAATATGATAGGAGATATCCCTAAGAGAAAAACCATTATATTTAAGCATCTCCAGTCATTGTAAACATCCCACAATGCCATCTTCCTCCCATCAGGAGAAAAATCAGGAAACCTAATTTGGACGTTTGTCAGGAGAAAGAATATGGAAACCTGATTCGGAAGTTTATGAGCAATAGCAGTCTGATGAAAAAATGTCTGTTTCAACCTCCCTCATCTAACTAGACAGAATACAGGCCATACTATGCAGTTTCTTCTTACGAGAGGCTGCACTGCATGACGAGCAAGGATACATTTAATGGGAAATTCTATCTACCAGTTTTTGCCTTACAGTGCATAAAGAATGGCTAAGACAAACCCTTACTCTTATCACCGAACTTTTGAAACACCTTAACGGAGGACTACTTACTAGTAAAGAACATCTAGCCACGAGGTCAACCTGAACAAAATTTCAACACACTCGGAGTAAGCTCAACCTTACTAAACATGTAAACCAACATCTGCTTGGAACCAAGATAAAGGCAGAAAATAGGTGCATGACGGCAAAGCAAAAGCACTCTCTTTCTCATGCATCATCCCGTAGGGAGAGACCAGGAAAATATAACCAACTGTCCACCTCATATGTTTTATCATCTCCATGAAATGCAGCAAGCTAATTTTCCTATATAAACTAAATCTCCTATTTTAAAGCTTAAAAAGGAAAAAAGAAGTAGTTTGGTCTTGATAATTCCTTAAATTACTCCCTTCATCTAAAGAATACTCTTCTCCTTTTTATTATCGGATGTCTATACAATATTGTCCACTTCAAAAAGGGAAGGATTCTTATGCCATTATTCCATTCGTACCCCTTTGTTTTAGGCATAAAATAATTGCACCAGACACCATTAATAGGGGGAACAACTGGAAATGAAAGCAGTTGGAAGTCGTATTCATAGGAGTGAAGGGCCTCTCCTAAAGCAAAGTGCCAAGTCAGATAGGACGATATTAAAGATAAAGGAACTACAAGTCTCTCTAAGCGCTTAAGCTATTACATTAAGCTTTAACTTGACACCAAGACCAATTTCAAGAGAGGGAACCTTCCTACGATTGGACCAAAGCTGCTCTTTCTACAAAAATGAAGGACCATGGCTCTATTAGGGATAGCATTTTGATCCGCACCCGGCGGATATCCTCCCCGCCCCGGTCCTATAGGAGCGGGTCTTTTTGACTTTGACCTGGTTATGGAGCGGGTATGGTAGCTAAAAACCCGTAGCGGGTACGGGTCGGATATGGTATTTAGTCCGACCCGCCCCTGACCCTTACCTGCCCCATATATTCATTTTCCCTAACCCTAAATCTGATATTATCATCTTAGCCGTCCATCTCCATATATAAATAGTAAGAAAAACCTAAGCACGCTATGCTCTTTCTCTTCTTCTTCTCTCTCTGTCTTTCCCGCCGCTCAGCCTTTCATCTCTCTGCGTTGCACTGTCATCCCTACACGGGCCGCCGCACCGCTAGCCACTGTCCATCACTAGCAACGGCCGCAGCTGGCAGCCCACTCCTTTACCGTTATTATCCATAATAGCGATTGCACCGTCATGGACCGATTCACCATTAACAGTCCCAGTCCGGCAACCGATTCAAGCCACGCCGAATGTCGTATTGGCGTAGTCAATTGGGTGCCCATTGTATTGGCTAGATTACTACTCTCGCAGAGGCTACAGTCATTTGTAGTCCTGGAGTTGTGAAGTGGAGTTGTTTATAGACCTGGAGTTGTGAAGTGCGGTAATGCGAGACAGTTTTGTGTATATAATATATGAATCTTTTTGCAAGTAGAGGAATTTTGAATATGGAAAGGCCTTTGGAATGGGTCTTTGGTCTATATTCTGGAAGGTGTCACCATGTCCTCATCTGCTTCTTTCTCATGAGAACCCTGTAATCAGTACAAATACCATACGTGTCGGAACAAAGTATGTGTTTGATTCTTGAGTGAGGTCAGGGCGGATCGGGGCGGGGTTGGGTTGGGTTTTTCTTTTTCAATTGTCTTCCGGATCAGGGATGGTATTTTCATCCTTGATCCGGTAGCAGGGCAGAGTCGTCTATATATATTACCGGGGTGGGTACAGATTTTATAAGATCTGCATCCGATCTGCCCCATTGCCATCCCTAGGCTCTATTGACCAGCTAGAGATCGGCCCCTACCCAACAATATATATCAACCTTAACAGGATATTAGACTTATTAAATGCCTAACATTAACAACATAAGGTATGCGCCATATTTCAAGAATAAAACTCGGCAGATATTTAAATCATCCTTTAAGCTGCCGGGTCTCATCTGAATGGTCTGCATGAGAAATTCAACATAAAATGAAATGTAATCAACATATGACTAATAAAAGAATCCCCTCGCTCAACCACCCCCACCCCCGGCGCATTCCCAAGGAAAAAAAAACATAGAATTTTGATTAACATTCTGGTACAATTTTCAGACAATTACACCTGCTTAGAGCTTATCTTCCTTAACTTAAATTATGTCCTCCGATTCTAGTAAATTGCTTAGGAATGGAAACTAACATCTCATGAAAAATTCCTTCGCTCACCCCCATCAACCCCCCCCCCCCCCCCCGGCGGCGCGCATCCCCAAGAAGAAAAGAACAACATACAATTTCGATCGATATTCTAGTGCAATTTTTCAGACAGATACACTGTTTGGAGCTTCTTACGTCCTCTTATCCCAGTAAATCCCTTATGAGTGGCAATTAACATGTCATAATAAGGTCACAGACTTGTCACAGACTTGTCACCAACTTCTTCATAGTATCAAAAAAAAAGTAAGCAAAAGAACTAAAAGATATCTCACTTGCAATATCAGGATCTTTACAAAAATCCTCAAGCTGACCTTTCAGTTCCCCTTCACTCAAAATGAGCCTCTCTGCAGCCTAAGACATTAAGCAAGAAGAGTTTGTGTAATAATGGTAAAATGGAATGAATTTTGCACCTTTCAGAACAGATAAATCGAATTTCTTGTGGAATACAAATATAACTAAAACAAGAAAGAATTTTTCCACCACATAAATCGCGCATCTGAAAGATAGGTCTTCCATAGATGATCATTTGATGCCAAAGTGATTATTTCTGCCTCACTGAATTATCAATCAGTATAAGAGTTTATCCACGTAACAAACAATACTTGGTGATTCTGTTACTACTGACTTTTTAGTAATTAGCCATTGCCTTTTCGTCCTCAAAAAGAAAGTACCCTTCTTCTAGTAGGTCCTACAGCTTCATGTTTTCTTTTAAACAAACAGCCAATTATGATAAAGTTTAAGCTTATTTAGCACCTTCAAGTGTGTTGTTTGTCGTGTATTCTAACGGTTAAAGGACTCCAGTACCACCATACTATATGATGATCCACCCTCGTCCTCAACAGATCAATATCCCTCCCTCCCTCCCTCCCTCTCTCTCACTCATGCACAGACAACTTCATCACAATCTTGCTTCTCTTCTTCTTATTCACCCGTCTAGACTAGCTTCATTCAATTTCACTGATCCAGTGTACGATGCAGTGACATCAGTTCTTGTGGAGGGTAATTTCCAAAAGTTTTAAAACTTCTTAGCGTAAAGTCAAAGTTCCAAAAAGTTAGGGGTAAGAAGTAAAACATTTCAAGGGCAAAAATGTAAGTGTTAAACCTTTATGTGGTGAACCATCTTTCCAACCACTTGGGGGGGGAACATAATTTACCGCCTGAGCGCTTGGCATCCCTAATCGAATGGTTTGTTGACGTCATTAGGGTCTAGGGATAGGAATTCATTATACCTAGTACGCCTGCTAACTACATTATTACTTAGACAAAAGCTGTGAGCACTAGTATTTTGTTATTAATCAAATGAATTCAACTTCTTGTTCTAAAAAAGCCAAATATTTTATATAATACATTCCCCGTCAAGGAAATCCAAGTAGCTCGTGGTTCTTATCGCTCCTTAAACAGAAAGGATGACAAGTTCAGTTTTTTTGGCCCATATGGTGGCAAAAGCTGTTTTGATCCATGGTAACACTCATGGTGGAGTCAATGTATGGAGCTATAAGTTGAATGCTATTGAGTTTAACAATACTCCCATTATCTAATTACTGAAACATAATTAGTATGGCAACATATAGTACTACTTGTTCCTCCTTTAGATCAATGCTAATTCAAGGTAAGCAAAGAATCTTATCAAAGTGTTCTTGCGCCACACGAACTTCAAATTGTATGTCAACCAAAATTTCCTCACTTGATGCAATACCTTGCGTAACAAAGGATCCTTCATGTCGGCAACTGTTGAATAATTAACACGATCCGCATGTCTGGAAGGTGATGAAAGAGCACATAATTGCACTAGTTAAATAAGTCAAATAAGGTGATGCAGTCATATGCTAATAATTCTCACAATGGTCTTGGGAGCTCTTCCTTCATCAGCAAACCATCTTTTACAAGCTCTTCAAGGGAGATTAGAAGAGTGTTACCACAATTTGCATCCTGAAAGTGACCAAATACCAACTGTCAACCTCTTGCTTTTATAGGGTCATTTGTATGCAAGTGAAAAGCCCATGAAGAAACTAAGCAAGATGTTAGGCATAAAAAATAAATAGATGTTTGTTGAAGGATGACTTCATAGCTATTATGCTAGTTACAGTCGTTGTATATAAACTATTCAATAAATCTGGAAAATGCAACTGATTTTCAATCCATCCAATTCGGGCAACAGCCTAAACCTCATACTTAAACTATTCAATTTATCAACTTCAAAATTTACAAAGACTATCTAAGTCCATTAAATATACTCTCACACGTAGACGGGGATTATTTGTTTCTATCATTTGCTTTTCTCTATTTCTATGTCAATTTGAATTAACAAAAAAAATGTAAAGCTTTTAAGTCAATGGTCTGCCTTATACTCAATCTCCAGAATTCAGCATTTATCTGACTTATATGAGTCAAATGATTTGGATTCTAGGCCGAATTCCATTTCTTGCTAAAGGCATTGCCTTAAAAATTGAAGATTGAAGCAAGTCACCTGGCCTGAGTAGGGAGATCCTTCTTCATTACCCTTCCTACCTGGTGGGACGAGAGGAAGAACCTGCATGCATATGATTTCAAATTATAAATTCTCCTAATATTCTGAATATGAAACTTTGAAATCTGAAAAATAACAAGCATCTCAGAACCATAGCTAGAAAATCGAATACAAACTTGAATAGTATGATTATATTTATTCAGGGTGGCTGTAAAATTGAGCCTGTATGGCACAGCGTTTGTATCTTATTATGATGTCTAGCCTCGTAATTAAAAAAAATTGTTCGTTTCATCGTTTAGGCCATAATGGTCATTATGGCGTAACCCGCAAAAAGCAAAGAGGTGACTTTTATTTCCTCACCCAGACGTGCATTCTTTCATCGCGCCCAACTCCGTAACGAGAACTAATTTTATTCTATACTTAACACATTCCTTAATTATATTTACCCGGTTAAGGTTTACTGCCTCCACGCTTGCGTTGAAATCTTTGTTTAAAAAACCTGTTTAGATTTGCTTGTTATATTCTAGGAACTATTTTCATCTCATATTTCAGGTTAGATACAAAGAAGTACTACTAAAGATTACGGTTAATTACACCCAGGTCCCTGAGGTTTGGTTGAAATTACATGTGTATCATTAGTTTGGAGTTTGGACTAATAGCAGTGATGTCCTTTGACCAAACAGAATCATGAAATACAGAACGGTTTTAATAAAATGACTATATTGCCCATGACTTGGAAGGTAAATTATTGAAATGGCATCCCTTATCACTCCCCGTTCTCTGATGCACCACCACTGCAGCCCTGTTCAAGCCGCCACCTCAAACCGCTGCATGTTTCGTTGAACCAATCATCCAAAGGTAATCATGATTAACTTTCAACAAATTCTCCAAATAATGGAAGGAACACAGTCATTATGATTATGGCTAACATTCCAATTACGATTATTATTACGAGATCATGTAGTGGTCCAAACGGCAAACCAAACCGGCCCTTAGCCAAGACTGATGCACATTGCATAATACTCCCTTTCTTCTACATTGAATACAAGTCCCTTTGACCTTATACCAGTTCCTAGGATGACGGTCATATAACTTAAAACTAAGTAGATGATAGACATGTCAAATGGGAAGAGTATAGTTTACCTCAAAGAAACTCAGATTTCGGATTCTGTCACAAACTCAAAGAAACTCATTTTGGGGAAGGGTGTAGCATTCTAAAAATAACTTCATTTAGGCATCAATCACAAACATGTGTCTTCTGCAGAACTAAACTAGTTCCCAATAAGTCCACAAGTGATGCCTATTTTGTGAAATTAAAAACAATGAATGACTTCCAAGTCAATTGCCGAATAGGTTAGAATTAAGTTGAAAAGTAAATATTCTCATATATACTCATTCACAAGGTCACAGAAGTAACCAAATAAACCAATTTCACCTCACCTTTTATAACTCGACTACTTTTTTTTGTTGTTTAAACTCAATTACCTCAGTAGAATGTATGCAGTTCTACAAACTACAGAGAAACAAATGCTCCTCCTTTTTACTGGACTTTTCTCTTTTGACTTTTTTGCAAATTCCCAGGATTAATTTGAGTGCATTTCAATATTAAATAAAAAAATTTATCAACTTAAAATCAAATAAATATCGCTTAGCAAGTCAAGATAGAGTGAAACCAACGAGCAAAGTCATGACTTAGAAGTACCAATATATCCTAGAAATTCGCAAGAAGAAACGAGGGAGTACTAAAAGTGCGTAAGCTTGAGGAGAGAGGACATGGACCTGCCAGAGAGAGCAGCCAGCGTCGTGAAGCCAATCCAGGAAGCGAAAAGCCTGGTCACCGAGGTCTCCAATGCCGTAGGGTCCAGGAAACGACGTCGGGTGGAGGAGCACGCCGGCTCTTCTCCGGCAGTTGGCGTCGGTCGTCGGGAACCAATCTGCGTAGTCCACAGGCAAGTCCTCGCCGACGGCGGCGGGGAGAGGCGGCGGAGATGCGGTGCTCTGGAATTGCGTAGCGAGTGTTCGGAGGCGATTTGGGCGGGGAACAAGGGGAATTTTGTAGAAAAGACCGGTAGTGGTGGTGGTGGTGGTGGTGGTGGTGAGTTTGTGATGAGAGAGAGTGGAGGCTAGATGAGAGTGAGAGCTATGGAGTGCCATTGACCAGTATAGAAATGGCAGAGGTTGCTGAACTGGGGGGCGTGTATGTGTGTCTTGGGGTTCGAGGGAGAGACTGGAATCTGGATAGCTTACGGGGAACTCCCGTGAGACTGCGAGTTTACATGTGAAGCATGTGAGTGCACGTGAGGAAGATGACATTTGATGGGCAGAGTAAAAGTGCGCTACTTTTTATGTTTTCATTTCGCTTATGTTTTTTCTTTCATCCCTTGCGGAGAAGTGTGAGCGGACGCCTTCTCAAGCACGAGCAAAACTTTGATTCCTATTCAATTTAGAGGAATCTTTCTTTAACTCTGTGTAGTGACAATTAATAATCACTAAATATTTTTAATAGTTTTTCTTCTAACTCTTTTAGTTATAATTATTAACAGCATTTTTTAGCGTCACTAAATAAAATGCACTACAAACATTTAGAAACGATTGATTGTTGCTATATAGGGGATAGGAAGAAGATTCTTTCAACCGGAGTAACAGCTAATTTTTTTCCCTCAAGAATGTTTTGAGTGTCAGAAGCAGGGGCGGATCACCCTCATGACCAGAAGGGACCACGGGGGCGCCCCCTAACTTTTGGGGATTTTTTTTTAAATAATGGTTAAACATATTTAACATAATTTTGAAAATATCACTATATTGTAACATTAATTAATTAGAATTTCATTTTATTGTATTTTTTACTCTTTGTGCCGCCGCTTATCATAAATTTGTATTTCTCATTCCATTTCTACATCTTCATTCTTTCAAATTTTAAATTCTAAAATTTCAAATTACAAGAAAAAGACGAATATATTAAGATTAATTTTTTTCTTTTATAGTTAAAATTTTAAAGCATGTTAACTTATTGGTTACTATTGTACTCATACACAGGGGCGGACCTCCCACCTGACCAAGGGGGCAATGGCAACCCCCCACCCCCCCGCCCCCCCCCCCCCCCAACTTTTGGGGAACCCTTTTTTTTTTACTTTTTAGTTAATGGATAAACATACGAAAATGTCATTATATTTATTAATTAATTTGAGTTTTATTTTGTTGTTTTTTTTACTCTTTGTGCCACTGACCGTCATATATTTGTCTTTCTCATTCCCTTACTCTAGCTTTATTCTTCTGAATTCCAAATTCTAAAAATCCGTATTACAAAACAAAAACAAAAAAAACACGAGTATATCAAAATTAATTTTTTCCTAGTTAAAATTTTTATTTTATGTTAACTAATGTTTTACTATTGTACTCAAATAATTGATAATCACGTTAATAATACATCTATACGTTAAAAGTTAAGCTTCTTTCATGTAAGATTAGTAATTTATTATTGACTAATCTTATCAAGTTAAATAAATCACTATGGATAGTAAAATTACTATAGAATTAGTAGTTAAATTGATATGGGTGAGCAATCTATTTTTCACTTAACGTATTTAATATAAAGACTAATTATAATATATTTTTGATTTTTTATGTTTTATGTGAACTTTAACCCTTTAAATTTTTTTATGTTAGCCATCCATATTTTTTTTATGATTTTTTAGCCCTCAGTGATTAGACTTTTTGGGTCCGCTCCTGCTCATACAATTGATAATCACATTAGTAATACATCTATACATTAAGAGTTAAGCTTCTTTCATGCAAGATTAGCAATATCTTGTTGACTAAAGTTACCAAGTTAATAAAAATTATAATTAATAAAATATATGATTGATAGTCAAATTAAGCAATATATTTTGCATTTAATGTAATCAGTAGTGACGCTAATTATAACATGTTTTGTATTTTCATGTTTTATGTAAACTTAACCTTTTATATTTTTTTATGTTAGACATCAAAACTTTTTTTTTTTTAATCACTTTTTTGTCATCTCCGATTAGACTTTCTAGATCCCCCCTGGTCAGAAGTTTCAGTATTCAGACGTCGGAAGGTTAAGTTATAGTTTAGTTTACGCAAGAAAAGTTTATTGTAAGGAATTATAAGTAATGTCGGAAGTGATGCCGAAAGTTTAAAGGACAGTCATGAATAACTCTATATTATCTCTCCACGCTTTTGAAAGAACACGACTTTTAAACCACTTTTTAATTGAACTTCTACTCTTTAATTAAATTTCAACTATTTGAAGAGGAAAATGGTAGAGGCGTAATAAGGTTTCCAGCAATTAAGGAAGAGACTTAGGGTTCGTTTAACAAAACTTTTTTTTTTTGGTTTTCAGTTTTTAAAGAACAGCTTAATTTTGTTTTTTTACAAAAACAAGTGGGTGTTTGATAATCCTTTTTATTTTTGGGTATTTGATAACCCTTTTTATTTTGACTTTTTTTTTTGGTGGTTTGCGGTGGCGGTGGTGGTGCGTAGCGGTGGTCGACGGTGGTGGTGGTGGTGGTGGTGGTGGCCGGAGGTGGCTGCCGGCAGTCACCGGCGGCCGGAGGTGGCTACCGGCAGTCTCCGGCGCTGGTCACCAGCGACCGGCGGTCGGAGGTGGCTGCCGGCAGTCTCCGGCGGTGGGCGCCGGCGGCCGGAGGTGGCTACCGACAGTGGCTGCCGGCAGTCTCCGGCGGTGGTCGCCGGCGGCCGGAGGTGGAAGGGTGGTGGTGGTGGTCTAAAAAAAAAAACCAGTGTTTGAAGTTTTTTTTTTTATTCTTCAGTTTAAAAACTGATTTTTTAAATTGGAGAAGGAAAAAAAAATGGTTTCCAAACGCACTTTTTTTTTTCAATTTTCATAACTGAAAAAAAAAAAGAGGAAAAAAACCCGCATCAAACGTGGCCTTACTAAGAGGCTTATATATATTATCAATGCAGAGTTCCCAAACTTTGGCAACATAGAGGGCTATCAAGAGTGGGAGTACGAAGTCAAAATACTTTTTGACATGATGAGTGTTCTAGAGGATAAGAAAGTCAAGTGGGTGGCGTATCGTCTAAAATCTGGACGGCAATTCGGTAGGATGGAAGCAACTCATTAGATGGAAGGTTTTGTCATCCGATCATGCACATATAGTGTTCCATGATTTTGAATGTTGTGTTCAAGAAAATTGAGCAATTGGAGTTTTTACATATGACTTTCTAGAGTGTGCAATCAAGCTATCAACTTTGAAGAATAAAGCGGTAATTTTTTTTTTTATTCTTGGAATTTAAAACTGAACGTAATTTCGAGAAGGATGTTACTATCCAAAAGGTTCGAGCTTCATGCAACCTTTGTTGGTAGATTTTATGGTAGCCGGTGCCTAAAGTACTATTTGGCGATTTATCGCTCATGTCAGAGGCAGAGCCAAAAAGTCTAATCGGAGGATGCCAAAAAGTTATAAGAACAAATTGATGGCTACTGTAAAAGAATTCGCGTCACTATTGGATGCGTTAAATGCAAAATAAATTGCTCAATTTGACTACTAATCATACAATTTCACTATTCATAGTAACTTACTTAAATTGGTAAGGTTTGTCAACAACAAATTAGTAATCTTGCATAAAAAAATTAACTCTTATTGTCTATATGTATTACTACTATGATTATTAATTGTACGGGGATAATAATCATGAAAAAATACTGCAAAAATTTAAAAGAACTAACTTTGATCTATTCGTGTTTTCTTTGTAATCTGGAGATTTGAAATTTGGAACAATGAAGATGAATAAGGGAACGAAAAAGATAAAGAATAGGGTTAATTATGTCCCTGAGGTTTGGGTGAAATTACACGCGTGTCCATAAGTTTGGAAAATAGGCACTTATGTCCTTTGACCTAACGGAATACCCAAATACATAACGGAATGGTCAAAATGACCATATTGCCCACGATTTGAAAGGTTAATTCTTTACCATGCCATTCAAATTAGGGTTCAAAAATAATTGAAACCCTAATTTCCAAATTAGGGTTTCAAGTCATTCCTTTATCAACGCATATTTTTCAAATTAGGGTTTCAATTCTTTTTCATTTGAAACCCTAATTTTCAAATTAGGGTTTCAAGCCATTCTTTTTTTCTCCCTATTTTTCAAATTAGGGTTTTAATTCTTGCAATTCTAACACTTATTATCCAAAATTTCAAGAAATCAGAAGGCATGGGGTAGGGGAAGGGAGGGGGATGGCGCACGGTAAGGTGGGGGAAGGGAAGGCAGCAGGGCGGAGGACGACGCCACGACGTGGTGGGGGTAGGGGCAAGGGGAAAGCGACGGGGTAAAGGAAATGAGGGTAGGGGACGACGGGATGGGGTGAAGGGAAGGGGAAGGATGGGCGGGGGAAGTATGTATGGGGTGGAGCGAAGTGGAAGGTGGCTGGGTAAGGGGAGGGAGGGGGACGACAGCGGGTGGTGAGGGAGCAGCGACGTGCTGGTGGGCGTTGAAAGCAACAGGCGTGGTGCTCGGCGGTGGGCATCGACGTGGTGGTCGGCAGTAGGCAGCGGTGTGGTGGTCGTACAGTTGGGGCAGCGGCATGGTGGTGAGTGGTGGGAGCAGCGACTTGGTGGTAGGATAGTGGGGCAACGGCGTGGTGGTGGGCGGTGGGAGCAGCTTGGTGGTGAAATGTTGGGGGGCTGCCGCATGGTGGCTGGAAGAAGAGAGAGGAGGTTGTGTCTGATGGAAGAAGAGAGATATAAGAGGAAGAGAGAGGAGGCTCGTGAAAGAGAAAATGAAAGAGAGAGAAGAGGGGTAACAGTAATCTAGGGGGTATGATTGTCATATTTTGAAAATATGTACCGATGACGTCACAAAAATTACACTTTTTGGACAGATATTTGACGGATGGACACAAGTGTTACCTTTTTAACGTTTGTGGACACGGTTTGTTATCTTTTAAAAGTTAGTGTCCTTGACTGTAATTTCACCCAAATCTCAGGGACATAAGTATAATTAACCCTAAAGAATATAACAGCCGGTGGCATAAAAAGTCAAAGACACATAAAAATAAAATAATATATTAATATTACAATATAATGGCAGTTTTGTAAATATTTTAATCTTGATTACCCTTGGGGGTTGGGGGGTATTGGGAAGGCGCTTCTTCCCGGTCATGCTGTTGTTCCGCCCATGGCTCATCCGTTTTCCTAGTTTACCACATCATATAGCGAGTGGAATGAAGGGCAAAAAATTGTAGGGACAAGTTGAGGAGCTGCCGAAGAACGGACATACACAAGAAAGTACGAGTCCGCGTGCTTTTCAATCTTTATTTATTCCTAAGAAAAAAGTGGAAGTTGGAGGATACATGTAGCGCCAGCAGAGTGATCAATAGTATTCCCATGCATGACATTACAAAGTTATGATTCCCAGATTGGATGATATGTTAGATTAGCTTTCGAGATTCAGGGTGATCGAAAGTTTGTACGTCGTATTGGCATTCGGCCAGGGTATGATGAAAGACTGCATTTAAGACACATAGGAAGATCTGTACGATCGGCTAGTGTTGCCCGTTGGCTTGTATAATGCACCCGGTACCTTAATACAACTAATAAATCATCTTCTAAAAGTCCTCGAGAATTCATAGAAGTTTACTTTGATAATATCCTGATTTATAGTCACAGTAGCGGGGATCATTTAGAGCATTTGCTTAGTGTGCTTAGACTACCGCTGGAAAGCAGATTTTACATTGGTACAAAACACTGCATCGCCACAGGGAGCAGATTACTCTTTTGGTGGTACATTGGTGCTGCTGCATGGATTCAGGTTGATGATGAGAGGGTGCGAGTAGTTAGACAAATATGAAAATAATACTGAAGTCCGCAGTTCCATGGGCAGACATTATTCAATCGCTGGTTCATCTGAAATTTCAGTTCGTTGCTCCAATTACAAACTGTATGAAAAGGGCCGGCTCCTTGAGAGCGAGATGCTTTAGGAGCTTGTTTGAGATTGAACAGCAGTTGATCATTGGCTGTTGTTGCTTTACCGTACTTAGAAAATTCATGCTATGGGAATTGGTGGAACTTTGCAGATATCTTTCACGGTTGAAGCGAAACAAGCAAAATTGAAGAGAGAATTAAACGACTTCAAAAGATAATACAATGGATAACTCATAGGATAGTCAGCAATAGCTAACAAGCAAACATTTTATTCCACGCGTCTTTACACACGAAAATAGACAGTGATGACATATTCACCCCCTCCCTTACTTAAGTTCAACCCTTTTGTATAAAAAACTTGTATGCTAATCACTACATTTCGAAGTAATTGTTATATTTGGAATCTCTACGTCTTATAGTCTATACAGGGGAGTCAACTATGATTCTACCCCTACGTTACCACAGATAGAAAAGCTTGTACTTACATCAAATATCATCAGACCAATCACTAAGCTCACTGTCATAAAACATGCCATCTATGATTTGATCAATTAGGGAATCGATGAATGTGTTAGCACCAACGTTGAAGATTCCACCTACTTTGCTGCGAGCACTGGAGAACCAAGCAAAGATTGCAGCGCATGTCACGGCTCCCAAACACACCCCAGCTGCTTCAGCGATTCCTTGTAAATCCATCTTTCTGAACAAAGAGTTTCCGGTCACAACCTCCATTGTTACTGTCCCCGCAAACACAACCTAAACATAAAAATGAACTGTTAGTTACAATTTTACAATTGGTGACTCAGACGAAAGCCATGCATAGTGATGCCTGTATGCTGTTGTCATGAGCTAAAAAAGAAAGCTACAGCCTTCACCAATCAAATTTTGCAAACGAAGTCACCAAATTTATGTTTGGCTTAAGATTGAAGGCAAGCCTTCTTATACCTAAGACATAAAACTTTCGTTTTTGGCTAGAGATGAAGTTAAGCAATAACAATGCTTATAAACAAGCCTCTACTAGCCACTGGTCAATAGATAAGGCGCATTTCAGCACCTACGAGGTCACTGGTTTCTTTAGCTTTGCAGCTACTACATCACTAACATATTGGTGGCTACTTCATCAGTTTCAGCACCTAAATTAGCCACTGACCAGATCTCCAGAAATGTCTGTCAGCAGAAATGTCTGTCAGCAAATACAGATCTCCAGAATCCAAGAGTGACTGGTTAGTATGATAGCACAAATTGAATATAAACTCAACCATAATCATCATCACAATTGGGAACCCCAGCTGATCAATATTGCCAACCAAAAATGCCAGCTGATCAACATTGCAAACCCAGTAAACCCAAAGCTACTATTCAGCTTATTGAGGTATGCGTCATATTTCATTAAACAGGAAGCGGTATTGAGCTTAAGAAATAGTACTGAACTCACACTTTACTTCTTTGGGGTAAAGAGATGTCTCTCCATTAGTCAAGGTGTGCATGCGAGAAAATATCAACGCATATACATATGCCAAAAGTATGTATAGCCACAAAACAACAAGTAACAAATAATGTTTAAAAAGGATGTAAGCATGCAATGGATTGATGTCCAAACAAAGAACATAATAAAGTCATGAGAGGAATTTAATAGTAAAAACATGTTAAAGGTTGGAGGTACTAAGCTAATATGTCTTAGAGTATGTATCGACCCGACCATCTAGAACCGTTGGATTCACTACAAAATGATTACTAAGCTAATAAGTCTGAGAATTAAAATATTGTATGGTCCCGACCATCTAAGACCGTTGGATTTACGAGAAAATGACCCCCTCCCAGTCTTGGCCCCTGAATCTGTGACATCAGCCCCCAATCTAACAGTTCCAGATGGTGGGGACCAATGATCTGAGAGCATGCAATATTTGCTCGTTTAAGAGTATCCACCCTATACGGCTATTTGTTTTCTACTCCCTCCCACAAAATTTGAGTATTTTCATATTTTGCCTTCTTTCCTAAATTTCGCATATCATAGGAGTGTGGTTCTTTTTCTTACAGTTTATAGCTGGAGAGTGGTCGACAAGGTAAAATTACTGAAGTTTTAGTATGAAGTTTATAAGGAAAAGAGATAATAGAGGGTGTTTGGGAAGAATTTTGAATTGATTAATGCCAAATTTGGTTTGAACAGAATCTCCCTAATTCTTAAACATGATGCACACATCAATAAGTCACAATTCCAAACTTATAGTTTGCTGCATTAGTCAGTTACAATCCTGTTTCTTAAGTCTTAGAAGTGCTAACCTATACATTCCTAGAACATAACAGTCTATGGTGATACACAAATTCGGCTCAAACATGCCAAATTTCAACTATTATATGACATAATCAATTTGTTAAAAGAATTTAAAGTGCTTGAAAAGCAGGAGCCAGCAAAAGTGGAATTACCATGGCGAGACGCCCCGAGATGATCTCGAAGTCCTGGCTCTTCTTCGAGCTCTCAATGTACTCCGAAAGCGTCGCAAAAAACGGCGACACCCCATCGCCACCGTCCCCGCTCCTCGTCTTAATCACTCCACCACGATCCGAAGCGTACGATCGCAGCGTGCAAAGCCGCGGCTGCAGCATAATCTTCGCATTATCCGTCGCAACAGATGGCAACACGTCGGCCGCCTTCGCCTTCTGTGCGTCAACCGAAATCGAAACAGCCGGTTCAGCTCGCTGAACCGACGGTTTCTGTGAACTTAGCTGGCAGAAAACCGGCCGAGCAGCCAAAGCCATGAAGGGAAGAGAGAAGGGGAATCTGAGAGGGATTCGGTGCAGAGGAATCTGGTGAGGATTTTGGTGATTGGGTGTGAGGGGGGTTTTGGAGGCATTTGGTGGCGGGCGGAGAGTCCACGTCTTTGGAAAAGTTTGGGGAGTGCAATTTTTTGGGGTGAGTCAAAGGTGGCTACGTTTTGCACCAAAAAAAAGTCAAAGGTGGCTACGTGGGACTGAGAGTCGTCGTTGGCGTTGTTGTCAGCGGTCGGGATGAGTAGTTGGACTGTTTAGGTGGGAAAAGACTGGTTAATATGGCTACCGACCTGTCTGTTTCTCCAAAAAGCGATGGCTTTTGCTGCAATTATACACCTAAGTCATTTCGCGCTGGTTATCATCTAGTCTACTCTACTCTAGTCTACGCCCGGGATAATATCTAGGGATAATACCATTTTACTTTTCTGAACTATTCCTGTTTTGTTATTTTGGTCCCTGAATTTTAAAATTCGTTAAATCAGTCCTTGTATTTTGCATCGTCATCAATTTAATCCCTCCGTTACCATTTCTGTTAAAACTCGGAGGTATTTTATTTAAATAATGAAAAAATATGAGATAATACCATTATAGTCCCCTGAACTATCCCCGCTTTTTTATTTTGGTCCCTGTACTTTAAAATTCGTTAAATCAGTCCTTGTATTTTGCATCGTCATTAATTTAGTCTCTCATTTAGCATTTCTGTTCTAAATTTAGGGATATTTCAGTCAAACCCTAACTTTATAGTCCTCAACCTCTCCCCCTTACCTTTCTCTCTCTTCTCCCTTCCCCGTCTTCCTTTCCTCCCTCTCTTCTCCATCCTAGCAGCCACCATCAAAATCATGAACTCCAAATTTCATCCATTTAAAACTAAACCCATCAATTATCTTCCACTACAATTACATATGACTCACCACATGGAACATCCCTTACTTGATTTAACATACCCTTCATCCTCCCTCTCAACACCAACACCCCAATTACAGCAAAGGAAACTAGGAAGCCCACCTAATTCTTTCCATTCTCAGATCTGTAACGAAAAATGACAAGAATCTGCAAAGGAAACCCAGGAAGGTCACCCATCTCTATGGAGGGCTTATGCATTCCACCAATTGCTAGAGAAAAGGTGGAAGCGGTGATGGTTGATTTACGGTGGCCGCAGCAGATGTGGGGGAAGAATGGGGGGGAGTGGGGGGTTAATGGCAGGTATGATGAACAGGTCTTCTTGTGGCTGGGAATGGTGGTGATCGAACGGCTGGTGGTGATGGTTGATTTATGGTGGTGGTAGCAATTGTGGAAAGGCGGCGGCGGGGGGGGGGGGTGTGGGTTAGGGGAAGGCAGAAATGGAAGAGATATGAAATACTTTTTCATTATTTGACTAAAATACCCCCTGAGTTTTAACAGAAATGCTAACGGAGGGACTAAATTAATGACAATGCAAAGTACAGGAACTGATTTAACGAATTTTAAAGTACAGGGACCAAAATAAAAAAGCGGGAATAGTTCAGGGGACTATAATGGTATTATCCCATATTTTTTCATTATTTGACTAAAATACCCTCGAGTTTTAACAGAAATGCTAACGGAGGGACTAAATTAATGACGGCACAAAGTATAGGGACTGATTTAACAAATTTTAAAGTTCAGGGACCAAAATAACAAAATGAGGATAGTTCAGGGGAGTAAAATTGTATTATCCCTAATATCTAATCCCAACTACCCAAAGTACGGAGGAAAAACTTTTGTTATTTTTTCCAAGTAATCAAAAAACTACTTATACCTTTATTTCAAATAAAGACATCATTTTGTTTTAAATTTACAACTATGATTATCCTCTCTCTCTCTCTCCCAGCCATCACCACCGTCCCGAATCCTTCACCACCTAACAACCCACGGGCAGTCTCCATGCTCGTCCCACCCACCATCACAGTTCCCTCAACTGCCTCCAATTGAAAGAAATCCATATTCTTCCTCAAACTAGTTCTCTCTTATCTTCTTCCACACATCATTCATCTCCAATCCATGTTTTTTTTTATTTCTTTAAACTACCTTGTCGAAGGCCACGTGCACCTCCATCCCACTAGCCACTCGCCTTGACTTGCAATTGTCGCCCTAACCCTACCATGACATTCAATTGTTGAGCTAAACCTCAAACCCTTAAAGTCAAATCTATTACAACCTGTTAAGTTACCCTCAACACTAGAAACTTAAGCTATTAGAAAATGTGACCAATAATGTTATCATATTTAACAATCTCCTTGCACGTGAAGAGATATATCAAAGGCATCAAATGCATAAATTAACAGAGTGCAAATTGCACTATGTTAACTAGGGACCAAATATGCTGAAGGGAAGAATTAAGCTCAAGACCTTACCAAACCAACCAGAGCTCTGATACCATATTAAGTTACCATAAGCTCTAAAAGCTTAAGCTATTAGAGAATGAGTCTAACAATGCTATCATGCTTAACATAATCCTATCATGGTCCATAATATACCTTAGAATTAAAGATGTGATTACAATCCCATCATGTTTCATTGTTTCAAATCATAGTTTACCAACTCAAAATCCTTCTGGGCGACATCAACGGTGATGAAACGGAAGCCCGCATCTTTTCGTATCCGTCTTCTTTGCTTGGTGAATTTTTGGGATGAACTATGGGTAACTTATCACTAATTAGTGAATAAAGGAAGTCAATGTTTCCACATTGGAAATCAAGGTTAAGTAGTGTAGCGAATCGCCTCGAAAAAATTTCGTCAATGATTTTAGGAGTCACCATCTTATTTAATTAAAGAGGAATAGAAAAAATAAAAAAACCCTAAAAATGACTTTAAATGTCCAAAAGAACAACTAATCTATTGAAACCAAGAAAAGGGTTCGGGGACTAAGTTACGTAGTGGGAAGATGTTAGGCACTCGCCATGTTGTTTCGGTCTCTACTTCATTTCTATTAATTATTGGCCTTAACAACACGTAACACACAAAAATATAATAAAACTTACCCTCAGTTTATTTTTACGTTTTCGGCTTGAACTCGACATCGGGGGTCGCATTGCCTAGGTATCCAGTTGGACTAATCGAAATCAAAACCGTCATAGTTCGGCTCCGGTCCTACGGGAAGTAATCTATATTTTGGTCCTAGACTTAGACAAAGAAATTTAAAAGACTCTTTTTTATTTTATAATAGAAATGTGGCTATGGGAATGGGGAACACTTCTATGTGATTTTTTTCAGCTAGAAAGCTATTAAAATTACCTCGAGACGACGCTTGCCTTAAAGACTTATGATCATATGGTGAATCCATAATGGAAAGAAAGTGTGTGTAAGAGAAATATGGGAGGAGAAGTATGAGTTCTTGACTTTTCCTTAAGGGGCAATGAATCACTTCTAGGGAGAAATGGTGCACAAACCCTAGGGGAAAAAAAGATCCCTTAAAATGATGCCCAATGTCTCTAGTTATCCAATAGACTGACCTTATTAATTTGGACTAAACTGACTGGATTGGACTATTTATTGGACTTATTTAAATAGATTAGGCTCATTATGTTATTAGGCCTACACCCATAATAATAATGAACTTAATCATTAGTAAAGCCTAATAGAACAAATAAGAAAGATAAATAAAATTACAAAAATGGGGTATTTACAGAGCCCCTCGGTAAGGGAGTTCACATGCGGGCGAACATCACCGTAAATAACATATTTCTGTAGTAAAAGTACGAAAAAGACCACAAGACCTAAGACTGACTAAGGACCCACATAGATATAAGGTCAAACCTTTGCTAGGCTTCCATCCCTGGAAAGAAATCAGACCAATGCAGTCCCAAAAAAAGGTGTCGTTCAAAGTCAGAGCCAACAACGCGTAAAAACGGATGGTCATTTAGACACACGAAAAAGACTTATGTATGAAAATCGGAGCCACTGACGCTTGGTAGAGATTGGATACTTCATGCATAGAAGTCGGAGCCAACAATGCATAAAAGAATATGGACTTTTAGGACACACATAAAAGACTCATGTGCTAAAATTGGAGCCAACAATGTTTAGAAGCATTTGGTCGCTTTGACACGAAGGGAAAGGTATTTATAGTGAGCATGCACAAGAATTTATATGAATAAGCCAGCTAACTTGGAACTTGACTGAGAATATAACTAGGATAAGAAAGTATACTATCTGCATATCGACTTAGGGGGGGGGGGGGGGGTTTCTACCCTCTTAGACTGGGACTGGGAAAAAGATTGCACATGACTTTTACGTACTAACTTGGACTGAGGGTATAATACTGTCAGACTGGATCCGGACTGAAAAAATGGGGAACTTACATGACCTACACGTACTGACTTGAATTGAGAGTTACATACCCTCAGACACAGACTTGGACTGAGAAATGGCTGTACCTACGGAGGTTGCCTACATACCCTCATCCGGAAGGAATCAAGCCAAATGTAGTATGAAACTAAATTTAGAAAAAAAAAACTATATGTAACTTTTACGTGTTGACCTGAAGAAAGGGTCAAACACCCTCGGACTCAAAACTAGACTTTAAGAAAGAAAAGATAGGAGCGTGACTAAAAAGTCACAACAAGAATCATTTTTTATTTTCTTTTTATTTTTTATTATATGAATTTTTTTCTTTTAAATAATTCTTCTTGAAGACTAGGGGTAGGATACATTATTCTATAGTCTAGACTTAGATGAGACAAAGACACTGACCTTGAGTGTCGGAGAATCACATGGAGCCCCTGAATAAAATGCATGCAGAAGGAACTGGTCATGCAATGTATTGACCAAACAAGGACAAATATTATCCTAACTGTCGCCAAAAAGGAATCATCAGGAACCCCCCCGAAGAAATGCATGTAGACAAAACTGACAAACTTAAAGTACTGGACGAACAAAAACAAACACCATCCTGACTGTCAGGAGAGGGGAATCGCAAGGAGCCCCTAGGCGAAATGCACGCAGATGAAACGGACCATGCAATGCATTAGAGAAAAACATACACTATCACGATTGTCCTGAAAAGGGAATCACAGGGAGATCCCTAGACAAAATGCATCCAGACAATGCTGAGAGTATGCAATGGATCAAAGGAACTAAGGTAGACATTGCCATAACTATCGTAATAAGAGAATCCTTATGAGCCCCTAGACAAAAATTACAGGTAGACGATGCTAACCATGAACCAAAAGAGACAAAAAGTGTACAGGTGATGCTGACCATGCAATAAACTGGAAGAAACAAAGACAAACGCTACCATGATTGTCTGGAAAGGAGAATCACAAGGTTCCCAGACAAAATGCATTCAGACAAAGTTGACTATATAATTGACTGGATGAAGACATGTGCTATCACAACTGTCGTGAGAGGTGATCAGAGGGAGTCCTTAGACAAAATGCGTATGGACATGATTGACTGTGAAATAGACTAGAGACAGACAGGCACAATCATGACTATCGCGAGGAAGGATTCACAGGGAGCCCTTAGACCAAACTGTGAGTAAAGTAGTGTCGACATAACCCTAATGGAAGGGGATCAAAATAGAAACCCCTACTATGGCTGTCAGTAGAAGGGACTCACAGGGAACCCCTAGACCAAAATGCAAGTAGAGTTGATTCTAGCATAGCCCTAGTGGAAGGCGGATCACAAAGCCCTAACGACATCTACAAAGAAGAACCTATGTTAAATATAATATCCTTTTATAGTTCGAAAGCCTGCTTGAATTCAAAATCACTTTGATCGCCTAATATGATGAATCGACCATTCACTTTAAGATCTATTCTTTTTTTCATACACCATTTTATCATTTAGAGTTTAAGGCAACGGTGCCCACTCTGTTGATATGTCCATCTCTACCTAAAAAGGATAGACCACTGATGTTTTTGATCGAGAACTTTTTAATACTCCATCATTAAATGTCATGCAACTTTACAGAATAAGTTAGTTCGTAACTTACACACTCAAGTTTGAATTCTTAAGACTACCATGAAACATTGGGCCCAAAAGGTGGATACTGAGGATATATGCAAATGGTAATGTATGAACATTGAGGTTGATGTGTATGCCGTGGAACGGTATAATCTGCAAGGCTGATGGAGTCCGGGCTTAGGATTTGCTAACAGATCAATGTACACGACTAAGCTAAGCAAAAGTACATGACTATTAAGTGCGTGATAGAAAAGCACAAGATAAAGTCGTAAGGCTTCTCTTATAATCATTGAAGTGGTGGAAAATATATCAAACTGTCATACAGAGCATGGTTATCGTACAGGGTAGGGTAGGCCAGATAAGTCATGAAGATTAGTGGGTCCTCCTCATCAGGCCACAAGGAGGTGAAAACGTCAGGTTCGGGAGATCAGGAATTGAAGGGTCAACAAACAAGCCAAGATGAAGATGAGCATATCATGTCATGATGTAACATGCTCAAAAAAGGGCCTGGACCATTATCTTCGTTTTTTTCATTTATAATTTTTCTTTTCATTTTTTTCGACCTCATCAAAATATAAAAGAGCATTGTCTCTCTTAAACAACATAACCTCAAGGAGGACTTCATATATGAGACACGATGTAGGCCAGGGTATAGGCAAAGAACCCAATGATAAATAAGCTTAAAAATCCAAACATGAAATCAAAGCCCGTAGTGTGTGACCATGGAGATCGAGCCTAGAAGGTGACTAAGCTGCCTATGTATCCCCACTGGAAAATCAGGTCGAACATAGTTCAAAATGGATCTGTTGGATATATATATTCTTTGAACTTAGTGGATAATAATTCAATGCACTGAATTTTTTATAATCATTCTTCAGTTATATCAGTTTCTCTTCTTTTCTTTATTTCTCTATCTTTTTTTTAAACATTTCTCTCTCTTTTTGAGACCAAACAAATTATTATCTTTTGTCTTCAAAACTTTGATTCCTTTGGGAGAAAACCCTTTTCATGTTGAGTTGACTTTGCAGCAATACTTAAGACATAGGCACACACAAGGGGACTACCCACCACAAGGTTAAAAATATAGGCTTTCAAAAAGAATGGCTAAATTATTCGGGCATAAAGGGCTAGCAAGTGAAAAAATCTAGTATAGGGTAGTCACGATGATATATGGTGGTCAAACGATAGCCTCCAATCAATGAGAGTGCTTATTTCAAGGAAGATTTTTGCAAACTTACATTCTTTCTAGGTTTTTTCCTCTTTCTTTTTTCCGTTTTGTTTTTTGTTTTTGTGCCCTAACTTCTACCTAGATCACCCTTTTCAGGGTTTTCAGTCTAGCTGACTTTTTCTTCTCCTTTTTCTTTTTCTTTTTTTAAAGATGAATGGTCCAAGCTAAGAGAGGGAGTAAGTGAGTTTTGAACAGGAGAAAGTCTTGACATTGATATGACACCTCATTATCTTTGAAGATTTGACTTGTTTCTGGTGAACGAGGGGTTGGCCAAGGAAGGAAGTCACGACCTTTTCTTAGTAATCTCTTAAATTGTCACTCGAATGTTTAGATTTTAAACCAAATTCTTTCATTATGTTTTCTCGACATTCAATTTTAGAGAAACTGAAATTATGATATTTAAGCTTGAAAATACAGGGATCACTACCCTCTAAGTGCAAAGAAGAATTGTAAACAAGATAGACCACAAGTCTTAAATTCAAAATCATCTTTTGCACAATATCCAAAATGATTGGTCAATTATGAATTCAACTGTTATGAAACCGGGCAACTCTCTCTTGCTTTGGAAATTGTTACACTCTCGACTTGCTAAGGATCGACACCTAGACTTACTAGAAAGACAAACTCTAATTGACTTAGATCCTAAAAGAGACTTCTAAGAAGGGGATAAATTGTTTTTGATTTTTTCAAAATTTTATGGTGATGTTGTTCTTGTTGTTTTTTTTAATATTGTTAGCCACAAAAGATTAAATTAACAATCAAAGAGTAAAGAGAAACAATAACTCATTATTCATCAAAGAACAAGTTCGAAAAGATAATTTAGGAAATGCTTAGAAAGACACTTCAAAATAAAAATGAGCTAAGGTTCTAGTTCGACATCGGGACAATCAGTCTAATAGCAAACATGCTTTGTCGCCAACTTGGATAATCAGACTAACTGAACCCACGATATCCTTTTCTTGGTTGAGTGCAGAAGGATCTAACGCTTGGAAAGATTTCTTAATTGTTTTCACTTGGTGCACCGATAGAGGCTCTATTTTCACATTGAGTTTGGTAGGAGGGCTAATCTTACCCTTGTCATTAGATCTTGAATAACATCCTTAAGGTCATACACCTAAAAGTGTGGTGCCCGGATCCTTGGTGATATTCACATCGAGTCTGAAAGTTAGGGCCTTTTGGTGTAGCAGTGGGGGCAACTTGGCAATTATACCTCTACTGAATAGCTGCTCAAACACTTTAGTCATTGGGGTATGCATATTGGAGAACTTTTGCCTAGTATTTGGCTTCCGCGAGACCACCTCTTGTAACTCAACTGTATTTATATTATTCTTTATGGACATGCTAGGATTCTTTGATCCATTCTTCTATTCTCCCTGTTTTCCATCTTGGACTATCGTCCCTTTGTTGATGGCATCCTCAATTTGAGTGAGAGAACCCATTAATGTTTTGAATGTAGTGTGATAGATGTGTTCACGATATGTCGGCAGAATATTGTCCCTAATTATGCTTACCTGTTCTTCTTTTGATAGGCAATTGAACATTTGTGCAACCTTATTTCTCTATCTGGTGAATAATGTAGATATTGATTCGGTGGGCTCTTGATTGGTGGTCTCCAAGTCTCTCGAAGAGATGTCGAGATCAGAGTTATATTAGAACCGATTCACAAATTCTCTCACTACATCTTCCCACGTTCGGATTCTTAAGTTATCGAGGGTGAAGAACCATAGAGAGGCAACACCTGCCAAGGTCTGGTGGAATAGTTGGACTAATTAGTTATGATTAACTCCATGAGGAGCTAACACACACACACATACATCTTGATATGGATTTTTGGATCCGAAGTCCCATCAAACTTGTCCGTGCCGGGCATCTTAAACTTAGATAAGAGCCTATCTTTAGAGTTTAGACTAAGGGTACTAAAGTCCTTGGGGTCATCAGCCCTTTTCATTCGAGCAACTTGAGATTCAAGCATTGCCATGTTTTCTTCCCATTCTGTAGTGATAGCCTTTCCTTCACCATTAGACTCGAACTGGCAATCAACTTTCAACTTAGGATCATCGTCCTTCTTTTCTTCTCTCTTCTCCACTTTTAGTTCTTTACCCTGATCTTTTTTATGAGATATTCCACATCTTTGACGATCTTCTCTTGCTGAAGTGTTAAGGCAGCGAAGTCGATTTGGAGGTCTTCTTGCAGTTTACAGAGGATACTGACCAGGTCAGGGATCTAAGGGAGTTCTTCAGCCATTAAAATGCGCAAGAATCCTAGGATTGGTCCCGATGCCGGAGCTTTGTCACCTCTCAGAAAAGCACAAATACAATTTCAGTTTATTTTTTTAGAATTTTATTTATAAAATTTTCTATTCACTATATATATATATATATATATATATATATATATATATATATATATTAATTTTGCTACCCTAAGGATTGGTCTTGGACCTTGTTACTGATGCGACTTCGAGTAAGTTAACATGTACAAACACATGCAACAACTTGCACTAAGAGTCTGTTTGACAAAGTTGTAGTTATTAGTTTTGGTTTTCTAAAAAATAAAAACCATAACTTGTTGTGTGTGTGTGTTTTTTTGAGAAAAAATAGATAGATGTTTGGTAAATAGTTTTTGTTTTTGAGTTTTCTTTGTATTTTTTTTCATTTCTCCTTAAATTATCTCCTTCTCCAACAGAACCAAGCACCACCTAGTCAAAACCACCACCAAATTGCACCATCACCAGTCATACCACCACTAGAATTACACCACCACCAGTCAACACCAAGACCAAATCGCACCATCGGCAGTCAACATCACTACCAAAATCGCACCACCACCACCACCACCACCACCTCCCTTTATCAAATCACACCCCCACTGTCAACAATTAAACTCTATTTAAATCTAGTCAGACTTTTCGATCGTGGACGGAGCTAGACTTCTCAATCGTGGGCTTGGTGGTGTGGTCGTTCATCACCGCCTTGGAGTCGGTGTCGTTGGTCTTAATGCCTTGCTTCTTCTTCATTTTTTATGGCTGTAGTATTCAATCTGAGTGGCGACGGTAGGGCGACGGTAGTGACAATGGGTGGAGCAGATATTGTGACGGTGGGTTGACCAGATTTTTGATAGTGGGCAGATCTTTGGTGCGGTGGTGATGGTTGGGCAGATGAGTTGAGTTGCAATGCATAATAGCCTTGGGTGTAGCAGATCTGCGATGGTGGGATATATTTGGCAGTGTGATGGCGGCGGCGGGGCAAGGATGTGAGTGGCGATGGTAGCGAGGTGGCGGCGCTGGTCTCGATTTAAGGGTTGTTGATGACAGACAGTGGCAACAGTGCGATGGCGACGGGTAGCGACAACTTTGTCATGTGGTGGTTAGGGATTGGGGGTAGCTGGTGTGAGTGATGAAATGAAAAAAAAAAGTGGATTCCAAATTGCTTATAGTGAAGTTTGAATGTGGGATCTGAAATAAAAAACCAAAACTGAAAACTCCATAATGAAGTTCTCAAAAACAGCCCAATATAGAAAATTGGTTTATAAAACTGAAGGAAAAAAAAACGAAAGCTATGAACCAAACATCAATACTCTTTTCAGTTCCAAAACTGGACAAAAAATTGAAAAAATAAAGAGATAACTACACGGTTGACCATTGTACTATTAGGCATATTCCACTTTGGTCACTAAACTTTGATTTGTGTCAAAATGACCAATGCAGTCCTCAATTTATCCAATCAAGTCACTCTGTTAGGCTCTGTTAGTCCCATGTCCGTTAAGTGACTTTATTCGGGGGTAAATTTTTCATTTCAATATCGTCTTCTTTATTTCTACCCATATTTTTCTTCAAGCCCAACAGCACCACTGACCACCACACGACACCACCAACGACCACCAAAGCATAACCACACCATTAACCCAGCACCACTGCCAACCACCAAGCAAAGCTACACCTCCGACACCAACTGCCAAACATAACCACGGCATCCCCCACCCCCAAAATCTCGCACACAAACTATCATGCCTCTGCCCCCACTTAAACTCTTATGATTTATCACCATTAGTGATCTCTCGTGATAAATTGCAGAGACGCGTAACCACCAGAGATCCGATAGGGTTTGCGATGGGGGCAGCGATGAAGGTGTGGTGTGGTGATGAGATTGACAGCGGTTGGGTTACGACAAACGGTTGGGTTTCGATAGCGATTGGTTGGTGGCGTGGTGTTTGAAATGATATTGAAGGTGGTGCTAGCTGGTTAGGGCATGAAGTGAGGGGGAAATGGATCGATGGAAAAGGGAGGGGAAAGGGGAGGCAAATAGACGGGAAGTGGGACTAGGATTGAAATAAACGAGGATATGGGAGGGGGAAAGGGGATGTAGTTAACAATGGCGGCGACGTTCACTGCTTGTGGTTAAGGGCTAGTGGTGTTGGCGGCGATGGTTGGATGATGATGGCCACTGGAGGTTAGGTAGTTGTGGTGGTTGGGTAAGGTGGTAGATAGTGAGGATTGGAGGAGAAAGAAGAGGTAAAAAAAATTAGAAAAATAAAAGAAAACCAATGTTTTTTTATGTTTTGACGATTTTGCCCCTAATTTAAGCTCCACGTGCCTCGCACATGGGCAGTTAACGGGCCAAAATTAACGGAGTAACCCAATTGAGATCAATTGAAGAATTCAATGGTCACTTTGACACAAATTGAAGTCCAGTGACCAAAGTGAAATATGCTTAATAGTACAATGGTCAACCGTGTAGTTAACTAAAAAATAAATGGTTTCAAATAGTACCTAAGTTGCATACTCTTCATAGATAGACTAGAATGGGGCACTCTCTCTAAGGATCTCAAGATCCAATGATTCGTCTTTCGAAACACAAGTCTGAAGAGCCTACTAGGGTAAAATTCTAAGATTTAGCTCATACGAGCTAAAGTTCGAACAACCTACTTGAGCAAATATTCGTGGATTAAGCTCACAAGAGCTTAAGTCTGAGCCAATAAAATGGAAAAAAATAATATTATTCACCCCTAAAAACGGGTGAAAGGTCTGTGAACAATTTGATACATGTCTCAAGACACCCATAATACACTTTCTCAGCCAAACATTTTGGCTAAGAAAGTAAGAGGCTTATGATATAGCTCAAATTAAGCTCCCAATCATTAGATGAAACTTGGCATTTTTTTGTCAAACTTGGTCAACTACGAGATTGATAGGTACCTTCTGCATGAATCAGAGTTTTGACAGAACTCTAACATGACCCCCAAGGATCATGCCCAAGGCCCAGCCGTCACACCTGATACTATTAGGGTTCTACACCTATGCTTATATAAAGAGGCCTCCCCCAGGCATGGGGTGCAACTATTCACACACAAACACCATCATGCTTCCAGCTTATTTAAAGCTTTATAAATCTTGTAACTGTGCTCTGATTTAAGTATCAGAGAGTTCCCCGCAGGAACCCCATCCAACGGTCACACATTTCTTATCTTGTAGGTTAACATTCCTGACTGTGATTCCCGATCAATTTTCTAGTAGCAACAATCACTTTTCCCTCATGAGACCAAAATATTTGGTCTACTGCGTCTCTTTCCAAATTCGCCTTGTACTGTCAATTAATTCTGGTTCGAAACATGGGGTTCATGACTTGAAGTCTTATATTGGAGATTATATTGTGCGGTTGTGGAAGCCACCTATCCCCATCAACCCTCTATCTCGTGCCTTCGTCGATTATTTCTTGGCAAAAGTAATTCTTTTCCAAGTGAAGGTAAGGGATGATCCGGCCGGGGTTGAAAGAAGTCCCCAACCACAAAACACTTGGTGCTTAGTACTCTGTATAACACGCGATTTGGATTGTTATTAGCCTCCAAGCTTGGCTGGTAAACAAAGCAAAATTGAAGGCATTTAGTTTGCAAAAACCCATATCTCATTAATCCTTTGATTCTGCACAATTTGTCCCAAGACAGTTAGTGCATCTTATCTTTGCCTTCGTCAAATCCCCACCAAGTTACTCATCACATCTATAAGGGTTAAATACACTTCAGTATCCCAAAAGTACGCGAAAATCTCACTTGAGGATCCATATGTTCAATTTTTACAATTAAGGGCCTAGAGTTTCAATTAGGCTATTAAATGAATATTTCTGTCCAAATCTCTAACTTCGGAATAACTCCTTCGACAGCAAAATCGTCTGCACAGATTTGATTTTTCTCTTCTCTTTATTAATTTCTCACTTCTTCTCGATCTTTAGAAGATAGACCCACCCGTCTCCTCACCCCGTCACCCCTCAACCCACCCAGCCGCCTAGCGAGCCCCTTTCCCAAGCCCACCCACGGCCAAAATACCCATAGAGAGACTTTCTATCTCTCTCTCTCTCTCTCTCTCACACACACACACACACACACACACACACACAAAGCCCATCCGACTCCTTCTCGTTCACAGCACAGTGCACCAACAAACCCAAACACCGCCGCTACTGCGGAACCACAATGTCCACCTCTTGCGAACTCGTCGTTCGACTCCTTCTCCTCCGCCGCACATCGCAAGCTCCCCCCTCCCCACCGTCGACTCTCCTGACCACTGGAATCAATTTCTTCATCGATTCAGCCTTGATGGACGGCCTGCTAAACCCGGTGTCACCACCTCCACTGCACAAGACCCGATCTAGCCCGACCCTTTTCGAGATGATGGACAACGAGCCCGACTTGGCCCAGCAGAGATCCGTTTTCACGAACGTTGTTTCGCCCAGACCTGATCCGTGTGTGTGCGTGTGTGTGTGTGAGAGAGAGAGAGAGAGAGAGAGAGAGAGATCTGTGTGTGTATTTCGGCCGTGGGTTGGGCTTGGTCAAGGGGCTAGTTGGGTGGAGTGGGGTGGAGTGGGTGATGGGTGAGGGGGCGGGTGGTCAGTCTGTCTTCTAAAGAAGAAGAAGAAGAAGAAGTGAATTTTTAAAAGAGAAGAGAAAAATCAAATCTTTACGTACGATTTTGCACCTGATGGATTTGTTCCAAAGTTTGGGATTTGGACGGAAATACTCATTAATATCCGAATTGAAACTCTAGACTCTTATTAATTGTAAAAATGAAACATTTGAATCCTCAATTGTGATTTTTGCGTACTTTTGGAGTACTCCAAATGTATTTATCCCCATCCATAATATAGTCTGAAATGTAATATGGAATAAGGAAACAACTCGATGCAAAGAAATTTACAAGACAAGCCTTGCATCCTACCCCGCACGAAATCCTAGATAGAGCTAGAAATCTACTTCTTCGGCTTACCCTCCACGGATGGAAGACCCAAGTATCTTCCACGAGTGAGAGAAACTTGAAGCTTCATGAGGTTGCTCAGCTCTATGGGGAGAGTAATAATGGCATATGCCCCTCCTACTTATGTTTATAAGTTATTCATTGGGATTCATCTGCAGAGGAACTAAGTAATACTTGATCGCCAACAGAAGAACTAGAAGGAAACAAAGTGTCATCATCTTGCTTGTGTTTCATATCCTTGCATGGCCAAGATTCCACCTAACCTGAAGTGTTCACAAATTTTTTACCACCCCGCAATCTGTAACACCCATGAAGATTTTCCAGCTCAAAAAACCATATCTTTGCAGAATCCATGTCTATCAACATCTTAGTACAGAAAAGACGGATCAATCTGTGGTACCTCATGATCACCATAAAAGTACCGTGGTTTCTGTTCCCATCGATCTTTTCAACTCAGAGTAGAAACACTCAGTTGTCCCATTGTAAGGTCCAGTCGTAATTCTTTGTCTGCCTATAATCTGTGCAGGAAGATAGATCTACCATAGCATGGTTTTCGGTAGTGGTGAATAAATCTGAGGATCTCTAGATGACTTGAGGGTGCCAAGAATTGACATATTTTCACGCGTGATAACAAGGCACACACTAAACACTGCTGATAAAATATGATGCCTGAACTTTTGCAGCTTTGCACAACTAGGTAATTGTCACCTATATTGTTGACACTGTCCAACCGGAGAACCAGAACTTGCCGCGGTTATCAGGCCGAAAGAATATACGAAGAGATGGACATAATTCGAATGAACAAACAACAACGATTATATTTCTCTTTTTAGTGCATTTTCTTTCTACATTTCCCTCACCTATACACATCTACAAATGTGAGACTACTCACGTTACACTATTAAAAAGTAGCACAAGGAATTTAATCAAATTAGCCCTACAAAAGGATAGATGAGACACCGAGATTAACAAAAAGATCAACAGCACAATCATATCCTTACAAAGAAGATACTCAATTCAGGTCCATTATTCCCATCCGGGCTCAACATGTACAACGTCTCTGAATCCTTCGATCCCACCACGCGTTCGAAGTGCGCCCGCATGTAGGCCATCTCTCCGTCAGGTCCCTCTGCATCCGATTTTCCCGGTAGGACGCCAACGCCCATCGACACCGCCCTGAGGACTTCCATCACGTGCAAGTCCTCCTCCGACGCCTCTCTCTTCACGCCGTAACCGCTCCTCTTCCCATTGCAATACATTGACCACAACGGCTCCTCCATGAGCTTCGTCTTGTCCTTGTCCCCCCGCTTCTCGCATTCCAATGCAATCCTCACCATCCCCAAGCTCATTTCCTTCTGCAGCACGTTAGTCTGCATGGCCAGCTCGACGACCAACGTTGGCAGGGTCCTAGGGTTTTCCTGTATGGACAGGCTCACGCGCCCCTTTCGGTACCCGAAGAGCGTGCCTGTTATGCGGTTGCCGGCCACGTTGCGGTAGCTGTCGGGCAGGCGGCCGCCGGGAAGGGAGGGGAACTTGCAGGCGGGAGAGATAATGGGGAATGATCGGAAGACGGATCGGAAAACTCTGAACACTTTGGGCTTGTTTTTCTTCTTGGTTGAAGGTTGGACAAGGGATAGTTGCTGGGTTGGTGGAGGCGGCGGCGGTGGTTTGGATGAGGAGGTTGATGCTGCCGCGTTGGTGGTTGTTTTGGGGTCCCCCATTACCGGATCTTTCAGAACCAGCAATGGGATGTTTCCATGAGAGAGAGAGAGAGAGAGAGAGAGAGAGAGAGAGAGATTAGGGTTGGTTGTTAATTCTGGTTGTGGTTTGAAGGTTGGGCTTTAGGTCTTTGTTACGTGAAAACAGGAAATATAAATTCCCTATTCAGTCTTGCATTTTTGGATTAGAGGTTTTGGCCTCGTCGTCCCACCCTGAGTTTGTGGGGCGCTCATAAACATATTTATGATTCTTGACATCTAAACAAATTTGGTCAGATTTTGGCTCCGCGAGGTCAGATATTGCCGACCTACTTGAAGCTTAAGTTTAGATTGGTTACACTGCTTCGTTCAATGACATTTGTTACTATATCTATCTATCTGACCTATTCAGATCGTAAGAAGATAGTTATAATCCTCTGTATAACAATAATTAATAGATAGATATAGTAACAAATGTCATTGAACATGATCTATTCAGATCGTAAGAAGATAGTTATAATCCTCTATATAACGATAATTAATAGTTATTATATATTTTTAACAACTCTTATTACTAAATATCTTTTAATAACTCTTATTACTGATGTTATAAAACTGCTATTAAGAAATATCGTTGAAAGCGAAAGCGAAAGTGCCATCAATTATATTTAGCGACTTTAGTCGTCACTGTACGAGGGATTATAACTATTTTCTTACAACCAAGATAGCAGCTAACTTTTTTTCATATTCATATAATGGGAGTAAGGTCACTTAGATGGAGATTTCATAGGAGCAGCATAGGTTGGTTGGGTTGAAGAACTTAAAATCCGCTATAGATACATTATATGCCAATTTCGCCCATTAATTTTAGGGCTAATTACACCTATGTCCCTGAGGTTTGGGGGTAATTACACTCAAGGACACAAAGTTTCAAAATGTAACACTTATGTCCATCGACAAACGGAACCCTAAAAATCTTAACGGTTTTAATGAAAAGACTGTATTGCCCCTGAGTTAGAACCTTATTTTTTTTAATGCCATTACTCTTATTTCATCTTTACTTTACTCTTAACCCCCTTCCCCCCCAACCCCCCCCCCCTCTCATCTGCATCCCCCTTCCCCGTCACCCACCCACCCCTGCCTCCCCCTTCCCCGTCACCCACCCACCCATTCTTCCTCCCCTTCCCCGCGCCGCACCCCACCTGCCTCCCCATTCCCCGTCACCCACCAGCCCCTTCTTCCTCCCCCACCGTGTGAGCGACCATGAATCATAGCCTAGATATGGAAGTCGGCAGTGCCTTGATTTGGGAATCGAGTTTTTAATGCTAGAGTTTCAGGCCCTTCACCTCACCCGCCAGCCCCTTCTTCCTCCCCTACCCCGGCGCCGCACCCCATCTGCCTCCCCCTTCCTCGTCACCCCGTCACCGCCTACCTCCCCCTTCCCCGTCACCGCCCACCCCGGATCAGCAACTGCGGGAAGGGCATCGATGGTGGAGATCTGCAACTATGGAAGATCTGTAACTATGGGAGATCTGCGGGAAGGGCAGCGACAGGCTTGGGTTACCGGCAACATGGGTCGAGGAAGAGAGCTGGGGCTGCCGGCGGCAAGATTCCAGAACCCTAACTTTCAGAACCCTAATTTTGAAATTAGGGTTCTGAAACCCTAATTTTAAGGTTTCAAAACCCTAACTTTTAAATTAGGGTTGATTTTGAAACCCTAATTAAATCATTTGGACATTTGAAAGCTTAATTTGCAAATTTTAAAAGCTTAATTTACAAATTAGTTTCAAACCCTAATTTTAAAGAATTAAGATTTGTTATCCTAATTTAAAAAAATTATTCAAGATATATTGTACAAGGGCAGTATTGTCATTTTTAAAATACAAAATGATGAACAGTATATTTTTTGGATGGAACCCTAACGGATGGACACGGGTGATACATTTGAAACATTTTTTGTCACGAAATGTTACATTTTGAAACTTTGTGTCCTTGAGTGTAATTATCCCCTAACCTCAGGGACATAGATGTAATTAGCCCTTAATTTTATGAATACACAAACTCATTAATATATTGCATATATGGAAAAATAGGTAACTGTGCTTTGGTATGAGAAGAATATAATTAGAGTAATTCTAGCCATGTTGTACATAGGCTAGTCTGATCCATTCATATTAGCGATGTATTGGGGTAATATTCTTAACTTTGTTTTTTTTTAAATTAAAGACTAAGCAAAGGTGATAAGCTTAAGGCGTGTATCATCAAATAAGAAGAAGATCTCCATGGCTAATTTATACTAAACCTCACACATATGTATGTACAAAAGCATGTAAGAAGCATGCTATACACAAATTCGTACTTTTGACTTCTATGATTTTTAGATGTCAGAGATGCAATTACACTTGAGCTTACTCCAAAATACATCTCTCAATGCAAGATCTCATGATTGTAGCACTTTACAACTAGATGCAAGTACGGTACGATAGTTCTTAGGTACAATATTGATTTGGAGCGGTGTTGAGGTTTTTAGGATTAAGTCTAAAACATATTCCCTCCGTCCCTAAAGTATTGATCAAGCTTGACGGGCATGTATCTCTTTTTAGATTTTTTTTTGTCGAAAAGAGAATTGCATTTCATAAAAGGTTAGTACAAGGTTCAATATTTATAACTGAGATACAAGGAGAGTGAACAGCGATCTCAGATACAGAGATATAGACCCCATCCCTCTATTCTATTGTGATACAGGATTATTGCTATAAGCTGCGGAAACAAAAGATCAAGCGCTACAATATTTCCATCAGAACATCCTCCAAACTGTACATACATCATTAGTGACCAAAAAGAAGTCATTCCGCCACCTGTGCAAGAGGAGTAATGATCCGTGAAATGATAGTAGCCCTAGAAGAGCAGCAATAACTGTGAAACAGACTGAGAGTCTGATAGATATCAAAATAGATGGGTTGCAGTCGGATGGATGGCGCCTCATTCCCTATGATCTGAGATCGAAAAGAGACAGAGTTAGAATGCAAAGTCACATATAAAAAATCTTTCTGTAAGGCCCATTGGCAAGTATATAACAAAGAGAGCACTTCCGCTTCCTGTATGGAAATTGTAAGAAAATAATGTAGACTCCAGCCAATAATGCGATCATCGTTTGTTGAAGCAAGAATGACCAGGCTTGCTGATCGTGAAGATCCCATAAAAGTTGACTGGAAATGAATGTTAATGTTAACAGGAAGGGTAGGAAATTGTTCAGGTGGGATTGGTTGCATACTAGTAGGCCCTAAAAAATCTATACGCCGCTCATGTGAAGAGGTTGTTCTGGTTAGATCCAGACTTGGATATGCCGATGCCTGTAGCAATGTGATAAAGGTTTTTGTGAGCATGAAAGCTTGGGAGAAGATCTGTAGGGGTCCTTTATTGGTGGTTCTAAAAACCACCTCATTACGATATAACCATATGTACCAAAGTGTGCTGAAAAAGAGAATTTGGGAATGGTGGTTATGGCAATCAGAAAGAGAAGTTAGAGTTATCCAAGCTATCAACCACTCCTTAAAGGAGGGGATATGTATTGTTGTGAGAATACCAAGTGCACTTCCGAACCATATATTACGCAATTGCGGGCATGAATAAAATAAGTGCTAAGAAGTTTCTATATCTTGATGGCAAAGCGGACAAGAATTATCCAACATGATTCCTTTACGGCTAAGATAGCTTAGAAGAGGGAGACGATCCCATAGAAGTTGCCAAAGGAAGTAGTGTAGTTTAGGAGGGACTTGAAGCTTCCACAAGTGCTGCCACACTGTCGACGAGAGACTTGGGATGAGTATTTCTGATTGCAAGTTGGCATATTGTAGGTTATAGGCAAAGCGAACAGAGAAGATACCCTTAGAATTTCTAGTCCAGATCGCTTTATCAAGACATCCTCCATGTGAGACGAAAATGTCCAAGATGGTTTCCGCAACGTGATCAGGAAAAAGGTCACGGAGAAGAGATTCATTCCATGTACCATCCTGTATGTAGGCTGAAACGAGTTTGTCTGAAGATTGGTTAACTTGGAACTGTTGGAGATAAAGAGGGGGGGGGGGGGTTGTTGGTAACCATAGATCTTTTCAGATACGGATGTGTTTACCGTCACCAAAGCACCATTGCAGGCCTTGCAGGAGAATATCACGTCCCTTTAAGATGCCCTTCCATCCCCAGGAAGTCCTAGAATTTTCTTGAATCGAGAGGAAGGACACTCGCTTGCAGTATTTATTTGTGAAGAACGAAGAAAAGAATCCAGATGGTTCAGTTAGGATACACCAGCTTAGTTTAGCAAGAAAAGCTGTATTGAATATATGAGAGTATTGGAAACCAAGGCCACCAAGGTTGGTAGGAACACAAAGAGTATGCCATTTGATCCAATGAATCCCTTTATTATTTAGGTCCCCCGACCACCAGAATCGACTGAGAATGAAATCTATTTGCTTACAGATATTGATGGGAAAAAGAAAGGTTTGCATATGGTAGGTTAGGAGAGAGGAGATGACATATTTGATAAGTGTTGCTCGTCCTAGCTTATTAAGGAGAATGCTCTTCTAGCCCGCACAGCGGTGTTGAATCCTTGCAATTAGATGTTGAAAGAAAGTAGTCCGGTGTGTAACAATATCTAAGGAGGTTCCAAGATATTCACCCATGACACATCGAATGGGAATTCCTAGTGTAGAAGAAAAGAAATTTGCTAACATGGATGTGGTGTTAAGACTGAAGAATAAGGTCAATTTTTGGAGATTTAATTGTTGACGAAAACGTGAAAGAAGAGGATAGAGTCATCAGCAAAAAGAAGATGATTTATGGGAAGACATCTCGGTGAAACACGGAGGCCAAGTATACCGTCGTATTGTTGGCCTTGGAGTAGAAGCTGTGAAAGGACCTCTGTGCAGAGGATGAACAGAAAAGGTGATAGAGGATCACCCTAACACAGTCCACAAGCAGGGGTGAAAAAATCAGTAGGAGTACCGTCAATGAGAATGGAAAATGAGACCGTTGTAATACACTGCATGAGTAACCGTATCCATTTGGAGGAAAACCCATATTGTTGTAAAACAGCAGCAATGAAATCACAACGTAGGCGATCGAAAGCTTTACTCATATCCATTTTGAGGGATCCAATAGCCCGAGCACCATGTTTTTTTAGATGAATCTGATTAGATAGTTCCTGAGCTATCAAAATACTATCCGAGATGTGATGGCCCTTAGTGAAGGCATTTTGATATGGTGATAGCAGAGAGGGGATATGGTTTTTGAGTCTATTGCAAAGAACTTTGGCAATGATTTTATACAAGGAGTTGCAGAGGCTGATTGGCCGAAAATCCCCAGGATGAGTAGGACTGTCAATTTTGGGAATGAGGGTTAAGTAAGTTCTATTGACTTCTTTCAACATATAGTCAAAGTTAAGAAATGATAACATTGCTGTGGTGAGAGATTGCCCCATGAAACCCTAACATTTCTGATACACTATAGGAGGAAAGCCATCCGGACCCAGAGATTTGAGAGGTTTCAACTTGAAGACCGCTGTTTTTATTTCCTCAGTAGTGAAAGGTATATCCATTTCCTCTTGTTGACTTATGGTTAAACGAGATGAGAAAAAGGCCTACTGTGTGTAGCTCCCTGGTTTCTTGTGAAAGATAGGTAAGAGCTAGGATTGAGGTAAAATGTCTGATGAAACAAGCCTGAAGTTCCTGTAGTGATGTGCAGGGAGAGCCTGAGGAATGAAGAATGCCGAAAAAATTACGTTTTGAGAGGCGTATCCGAGCAGAGGCATGAAAGGACTTTGTATTGCGATCTCCTAGAGCAAGCCAGTTATCATTCGATCGCTGTTTCCAATAAAGTTCTTCACAATCAAACAATCAGTTAAGTTGATCCTGTAATTGATTTGTCTGAAAGATTGCCGATTTAGCAGGCAAAAGTGCTTGGATACATGGTAAGAGAGCTCGGATTTGTTGAATTCGAGTGGCAATGTTGAGGGAATGTGAGGTATTCCATGAAAAGAGAGCCCAAAAAACCAATTTGTGGAGTTGTACCATATGGAAAAGAGGGGATTCGATGATAGCTGTGTTCCATATATTTCTAAGAATGTCAAGGCCGTCTGGATGTTGTAGCCAAATTGCTTCAAACCGTCGAGAGCGGAGAGTGGTGATAATGAGAGGTTGGGAATTAAGAAGAATGGGAGCATGGTCAGATCCCTGGATGCCTAAATTGAAGGTGAGTGCTCTGGGATGAGAGATGAACCAGTCCATATTTGAGAGACAGTGATCGAGCTTTGCAAAAGTGCAATTAGAACTATTGCGACCATTAGTCCATGTGAAGATGGGACCCGAGCAAGGCACTTCTACTAACCCACAATTCTGAATAAAGAGACGAAAATGTGAATGACCTGGAAAGTGTGAATGATGACGATCCATTTTTTTGGTGTCAGAGAGGACTTGATTAAAGTCACCAATCAGGACTAAGGGTCCCAAAGTTGTCAAAAGAAAGTGGCTGATGAAGTTCCACGCTGCCTGTCTTCTTTCAACCACGGGATGACCATACACAAAACCCGAAGTCCAGAGCAAGGTGTTATTACGAGAGAGGGTAAGGAGGATCAGATGTTTAGAGAGAACACGAGGAGTTTCTACAATGGGAGACTTCCATCCCACCCAAAGTTCGCCTTTGGATCCTTTGGGATTATCACCTGAGAAGAAGGCTTCTTCGCAGAATATTCGAGATACAAACTCTATAGTTGATTTGGTTTCTTGAAGGAATATAATATCTGGTTGATGTTGCCGGATCAGCTGTTTGGCTGTGCGAACTGTTCGTGGTTGACCCAAACCTCGGCAGTTCCAGCTAAGAATTTTCATTGAATCCAGAGGGGTTGTTCTAGGACAAACCCTAAAGCCTGTTTAGAGATGGAGCAAGGAAGCGTGTTCAAGGTGACACCTTGCTTTTTGGAGACCCGAAGGTAAAAAAGTGTGGAATTTCTTTTTTAGGATTGAGGTAGACAAACCCATAGAAAAATTGTGGTACGGGTGCATGGGTTACGACGGCAAGGTCATTTCCGGGAAAAGACATCAAAGACTTCGGGTAAGTCCCACCCTGTATCATTACTCCAAATGTTCTTTTCTTGTGGTTGAAGTATGCACAGAGGATTCTGGGTAAAGACACCCGTTTAAGAAGCTGAATTTCAAGTTTATTAACCATAAATTTGTGTGTGTCCTCCTCTAAAAAACACCATTTCCCAGTTGCCTGTACATACGCAATGGTAGCAAGCAGAAGGGAATTGTGGGATGTGACCCAATACTTTAGCTTCTGAAGAGTGTTATCCCGAAAGCCAGTAAGTTTGGTTTTCCATAATTGGGTAGGAGATAAAAGAGGCTCTAACCGATTAGGCAAAAATTTCGACTGGTAGACTATGCGCCGAAAAAACTCATCATGTTGCACTCACACTTCATTTAAGTGGTGAAGTCTACCTTGACTCCCTTGTTTATGATCATTCCAGAGGAGTAATATGAAGTTCCAATGATAAAGTAATATGCAACGTAAAGGTACTTGGAAAGCATACTGATTGTATACAACATGTGTTAAGTAGCCATATATGATAAAGAGCAGAGATGCAGTAATAAAGAAAGAGTCGAAAGGGAGTAAAACCTGGCGGAGGTGCCGAACCAATAACACGAAGTCTTTTTGCTGTGTGCTGATTGGATGATGGTTCCAGTTCAGAAGTGTCCCTCGTTCTTTTAGAGGATGCTGATGAGGTCGTATCGGAGTACGTGTCAGAACTTGGATCCGAGAAAGCTGTCATAGAGTCTGAAACCTTCCTGGTAAGTGTTATAAGAGCATTATTATCATCAATGAAATCTTCCGAAAAAGCCTCTGCATAGGTAGGTGCATATAATCGGGTTCCAGTTTGTTTGAGACTGATGTTGGGTTGCTGACTATGAGTCTGTTGATCAGAGGCAATTTGCAAGTGACGAGTTTCATTATTGCATTCCATGATAAGATTTGAAATAAACTGTACCATCGCAGGGTCCTTTGTTGAAGATGGGGCATCGTAACTAAGATATGGGTCCAAAAGACGCCATAGTGAAGTACCCCGACTTGAAGCAGGTGAAGTTTGGTTCCCATTTCGCTGTGTCGTTCTTTCTTGAGGCCTTTGTGCCTGGATGGCATCAGCCATAAACTTTGAAGCTGGGGAATCCGTGGTAGGGTGTAGTGGAGAAGTTTGGTCCATGGGTTCTTTGCCAGGACGATGGAGAGGATGAGAAGATGGAGTCGAATGAGGCAAAGGTTGATTAAGTAAAGGTGTTTCCAGGGAGTTGGGTTGGTGTTGAGGGTGATTAGAGGAAGATGGGTCTTGGATTGGGTGGATGGAAAAGGGGTGGTGTAAGACTGAAGAAGAGTTGGGATATGAAGCTGGTAGACCTACGGTAAGAAAGAGTTTTTGGAAGAAATTTTGGTGGGTTATTGGCCACTCATGACCAAACGTGGAAAGCAAGTGGAAGAGCCCTGGCTCCAACGGAGTGACTTGTGCAGGTGTATGTGATACAATATTGAGTAGTGACCAAGGAATATGAGGGGAGTGGGGTACCACTTGGTCTAAGTCAGTAATTTTCCAAGGCTGAGAAGAAGTCAGAGGGTTCATGACGTCATAGGGCAAACTTGCACTGTAGTGATCAGAACTTAGAGTTGTTGCATCCATGGGAGTAATGGTTGTCGTAAGGCTAGGATCATCAGCTATGTCCTCCATGATGGCATCTTCATCTAGTGCTCCTTCAGAAGCAGTTTGGAAACTGTCATTGGGTGAGGAAAGTGGCGAGGCTGGAGGAGAAAATAATACATAGTGCAATTCAGGACCAAAGGGAGTTTCGATGGATTCCAGTTGAGAGGTCCTGTTGAAATCAGTGTTTGGAAGAATGCGTAACATGTTGCCATATTACGGATGATTGATTTCATACGTTGTCGGATGTGGGAAGACTTGGTTGAGTCTATGTCGAAGGAGCTCAAAATCGCGACGGATAACAGAGTCACCTTTGGGACATCTATGTAGGGTATGCCCAATACAATCACACTTGTAGCATATTCGAAAAATCATCTCATACGCACAGGTAAGCCAAATACTGCTATGGTCAAGAAGATAGAGAAATAAGCCAGCAAGCAGTGGTTTGTTCACTTCGATCCGGACTTGGATTTTGAAATAGTCACGAAAATTCTGACGAAGAAGAGACCAATCTATGGGAAGGACATCACCAAGGAGATTGCCAATTGTTTGTGCCAAGGGGAGAGAGTAGCAATCACTTGGTATATTAGAGACTCGGACCCAAATGTCAGTTGTGGGAAAGGTGACTGAGGCATAGACGTGATGTGGTGTCCATGGGCGAAGTAACAGAAGTGCACCTTGGATACTCCACGGTCCATTAGAGAAAACTAGATGAGCTTCATACGCAAAATCAAAATGGAAGAAAAATATTTTTGGTAGCTTTTCGACTCTAACTCTTCCAAAGAGATGCCAATTTATGTTGATGATTTGTTGCATTTGTTTCTCACTAAAAGTCTTAGTATCACAGATGTATCCTATAAGAATGTGTGAGAAGACTCATCGTTCTTGCATGACTGTAGCTTCGTCTACCTGAAGTAGGGGACCATTCTGAGTAGGTACACCATTTGGGAGATTGGGAGGCTGAAGAGGTTCGGGGTTTGGGTTAGGTTCAGGCGGTGGGGGATTGGTGTGAGGAAGGGAAAGCTCAGAGAAGTCAGAGTGTGAGGAAGAAGAACTCATGTTTGGTCGCAAAGAACTGAGGTTGCTAGGAGAGCTGGAGTTAATTCTTTGACCAACTCACTTGTCTTTGTGAAAGAAGCATTAAATGCCGCCGTTTATGTCAGAATGATGGAGATAGTTGACATGATTTTGGTAGAAAGTTAGGTTAAGGGAGCAAAAGAACTATGGAGGATGTCAGAAAAGGGAAATGATAGAAGATGAGAGAGATAGTTTAGGGGTCAAACGAACCATTTATTGATTTGTGAGTTAAGCAATCCCATTTTTAGTTAAAACATTCATATATCCCGTTTTACTCCATGTTTCTTTGCATTGTTATTGGAAGAATAGTGGCCCAGCCTATTTTTCTCTATGGTTTATTTCCTCATCCGTGATGTTTGTCTCTATATTAAATTCCATCTCTATGCAACATATGCTCCCCCCTAACCTCTCTCTCAACTAGACCCCAAAATTAGGGAACATTAGAATCCTGAACTTGATCACCATCAATAAACCAAATTTTTTCCACAAAATTGGTACTCCCTCCTCCTTCATACATAAACTGATGACATTTCACTTGGCACGCATATCAAGCATTTAAGTTATATATTATGTGTTTCTTATTCTACCCTTGGGGGTGGGGGGAGAGGGGAGGGGTGGGAAGAAAGTGAGTCAAAAGAGAGAAAATTGGTATGTGTAGTGTTAAATATGGAGAGAAAAATAAAATAAAAAAGTGTAAGAAAGTGAGTCAAGTGGGAGAAAATGAGTTAACGGAGAGTTAAACGTAAAGAGAGAAATAAAATTAAAAAAAAATATGAAAAGAGTAAATATAAAAAAATACATACATAATCTTTCTTAATTTTTGGTAGGACGGCCTAAAAGAAATATGATTAATTTTTGTGGGATATAGAGAGTATTCCTTTTCCTTTAGTTGGTACAACCACCGTAGCACAAAAAAACCACCATATCATGAATTACTCTCCACAATCTCTTGACACAACGTCCAAATAAAGAAAAAAGAAAAAGAAGAACAATCACAGAAGCAAAATGATCTAGCTTCTTCAGCCGCATCGCCTCACGCCTTACTCATTGCTCACCTAGTCATCGTATTATCAACGCCTCCAACGCCCTGGTCGCATGGTGCTTCACCCCTCCAAATGCATGCCTTATTCGATGAATCCTCAAACGCCTCAAACTGGCCTCAAACGCCTATGCATGGCAGATCGATTACCGCCTTACACCACCATTCTCAGCCGTCACCATCATCACCCAAATAATCTCGCCGTATTACGACAAGAGCGTAATTGGAAAAATTTGAACCAAATCAATGAAAAAGGACAACATTGGAAGAAGTTTTTGATGAGATCGAGTCTTGATTTTAGCGGAAGTGGTAGTGTGATTAATGGAGTTACGTGATGATTATTCATCGATGGTGCTTGGTTGAGACGTCGGCTGTGTGGTTGAGGGAAAGGGATGTGTTTATGGCGATGGTTAATGGAAATTTGGCTCTAGTTGGAAGAATAAAGGAGATGGTCTAATGGAGGTGCTGGGTTACGAGAAAGAAGAGATAGGTTATGAGTGGAGGGAGAAAAGTGGATGGAGAGAGAAGAAAAGTGAAAATAAAAAATAAAAAAATTAGACAAGGGCTTAATCGGAAAACCGACTTTACAACCTTCCCTTATTAGAAACTACAATAATTTTGAGACAGCCAAAAAAGGAAACCGAGCATTCTTTTAACTGTGAAGGAGTATAAAGTTACCTTTTAACTAACAGTAAATAACTCAAATAAATCAGAGTTACAATACGGTCATTTCTTCATAACAATTTTACGTACAACTATGTTTAAAGAAAATTAATTGATCTGAGTAACCAACTACTTCAAGATATCAGATTGCTTAAATGTAAGCATAAAACAGTTTGTTCTCTGTAAATACCTCATAACCAACTTCTTCGTAGCCATCCAATGTGCTATGTGAGGGTTAGTTTGGTACATGCTTAGCTTCTCAACTGTGAAAGCTATGTCGAGTCTTGTGTAGAGTTAAGCAAACATAAGATGCCCACGGATGAAGCGTAAGGAACATTTTTCATTTACTCACATTCGTGATCGTTCTTAGGACATTTGACTTTTACTCAACTATCTCCTTTCACGATAGCGTATCGCTCAAGAGAGCACGTCTGCATCTTAAAACAATTAAGTATCATTACAATATAAGCTCGTTGAGACAAACATAAAGTCTACGCTTGTGATCACATTGGATTCAATGCTTGTAACAAAAGAGGTATCCTTAAGATTCCTCATATCAAAGTCATTGGATAAGAAATCCTTAGTCTTGCGTAGAAGCCCTAGATTGTTACTTACTAATAAGATGTCATCAACATATACAAACTTGCTCCTACTAATCTTGATATAAATACATTGATCCATTGCATTTTTTGAAAATTAAAAGAAGTCACAACTTCATGAAACTTTATGTACCAATATTGCGAAGCTTGCTTTAAACCATAAGAAGACTTCTTTAGTTTAAAACAAGATGCTCGTTACTTTCATTTGAAAACCTTCAGGCTCGACCATATAAACATCTTCATCTAAATGTCCATTTAGAAAGGTGGCTTTGACACACATTTGATGCAACTCTTAGTAAAAAATGAGGAGTTAAAATCAAGGTTATCCTGTGCGAATCTTTAGAAAGAGGTGGAGAAAAAAGTATATTTGTAATCAATTCCTTCCTTACGAGTAAAATGCTTTATCAACTAGTGTAGATTCATGTCTTTCAATATTCCCTTTAAAGTCACGTTTGGTTTTAAAATCGCCAAAAGCCTTAGGCGCTTGAGGCAACTCTATGATTTCCCAGACCTCATTAGTCGTCACGATGTTAACTCGTGTTTCATCCCACCCATTTAGACCACTCTTTGCTGGTAACAGCGTCCTACATGTCATGTGATCAGTATCAAGACCAACATCAAATTCATGTACCAAAAAGGTTGACGATATAATCATTAGGCCGTCTAGTCCGTTGAGATCGTCTCATTTGTATGTCTGGCCTTACAAGGAAGTTAGGTTCTATTATGCAATAATTGGCTCGACATGTTCATTTGCGACGGTGCTACGAATAAGATCCATAGGAGCGGGGTCGTGCTCCACTCAAAAATCAAAATGACATTCCCGGAAATTTGACAATCCTCTTAAAATAACCAGACTCAAAATAATTACGCTACTATGATTAGGGCAATATAACCGATAACCTTTTGAACCAAAAAGATACCGAATAAATAACATGTAACAATTCTCTCATCAAATTTCTTTTCCTGAGGATTATACATTTAATTCTTCTGGACAACCCCACAGACGGAGGTGATTCAATACAGATGTCTTATCAGTCCATAAGTCATAATGTATTTTGGGAACTGACTTAGTAGGAGTCCCATTAAGAACATATGTAGTTGCAATCAAGGTTTTTCCTCAAAGAAAATATGGCAATGTTTATGAATAACCATATTTCTCATCATCTGAAAAAGAGTGCGGTTACGCCATTTTGCTGTTCCAATCCGTTCAGGTGTACTAGGCATTGTGTAGTCCTATGATTCCACACTTTTTGAGATATTTAGCAATCCAAACTCGTCATATCTCCCAGAATATCCACCACTACAATTAGATCGATCTACCTTAATCTTCTTGTCACATTGGTTCTCAACCACCACTTTAAAGATTTTAACTTATCAACTGCCTCTAATTTTTCCCTCATAAGGTAATCATTACCATAAATGGGAGAAATTATCAATAAAAGTTCTGAAATAACATTCTTTGCCGATTGTGGGATTGGTCAAGGGTCCATATATATCTGTGTGGATAATTTCTAACAAGTTTGAACTCCTAGTAACCCTTTTCTTACTAACTTTTATTTGTTTTCCCGCATTGCAGTCAATGCATATCCCAAAATCCAAATAATCAAACGGTTGAAGTATATCATCCTTAACTAACCTTCTCATTGTTTCTCTGGATATAACTAGATGCTTGCCACACGAGTGACAAAGTTTCATTGCCTCTACATCATTTCCTTTTACCTTCCTTTGTGACTTAATAACCCGGATGCATAAAGACCATCACACAAATAACCCACTGATAATAACAGTCATCAGTAATGGAGACATTTTTATTGCTAATTAATACTGATTTTATCTAAAATATGGAGATAATTGGCGAATCTAGTACATCCCATCTGATTAAATCAAAGATAATTACCAAATTAGGAACACGTAATTTCTCAAAATTCAGGAATTTGTTTTTGGGTGAACTTGCCGACTTTTTTTTCAAGTCTGTGGTTTTCATCAAATATTTGGCTCTATCACCAAATCACAAACTAAGATAGTCATCATTATCATTTCTAGCGCCACAGACCTCTATAAATAGGGTCTTCGGGTTATAATTTCAAGGATCAACTTTTTCTTCACACTACATTTCTATATATTTATAAGTCACTTGTATCGTGGATTCGTCACGAGGAGTTCTCGAGTCTTATAGGGTATGGTAACGGTAGTCTAGAGTGTCCCCCATACCTGTGACTTCATTATGATCTATAAAACCAAATTATTTTTTTTTAAAAAAAGTCTTTCAGTTCATTTCTTAACGTAGTTTGAGTCAAAGACGGAAGTGTATGTACTCTCCTATCGGATCCGGATTGAACTACGATAGTTTTGATTCTAGTTTGTCTGACCAGATACGTAGACCATTCGAGCCCTGGTAATGAGTTTAAACCAATAACATAGAATTAAACTTAGGGCTTGTTTATTTTAGGGTTAAACTTAGGGATTCTGGTTATTTTAGGGTTTAAACCAATAACATGAGGTTTACACGTATTTGCATTTCACTCCCCGTGTTTACAACTTTAACAATAATGTTTCCTGACGTTGACAAAACCATTGCAAACGACTCCAAAACCCAACGTCCGTCCAAAATAATTATTAAAGTTGTCATGTGCCACTTTTTTTTTTTGACTAAAGTGAAGGGCAAAATTGTAACTTTAGTAAAAAAAAAGTTCCTCATCTTCATGCTAGAGAACTCCACGTGGAAGCACAGACTTCAGCAAGGCTCCGGCGCTGGCGCTGAGCATACCCAGGCCACCCACTGTTGGCAAGAAGTCGTCGGCATGCATAGCAAGGGACCGCCACCCTTCGTCCAGATCTGTGCTCGAGCAGCTATAGGCCGGTGCCATGTCGTCAGGGCCAGCACATATCGAGACCGGTCGCACCGACCACTACCGACCCCTCAAGATGCACACCGTCGCACTCTACCGAGGTGCACCGTCGCCAGATTCGCCCCACTATTGCTATTGTGACCCATCCGTCTGGTCAGGGCCGTCGCCGTCTTACCATTGCCACCGATGGTTGTCGGATTTACCGTTGCACCACCTTACCACTGCAGGTCTGCGGTGCCATCTACCATCCAAGACCACAATCATGTGATAAAGTGCCACCACTAGAGACAACATCAGCGCCGATCGATGCCGTAACTACGAATTGTAGAGGTAGCTGTCGGCCAAATCCCCTCCTTAACTAGTGGCCTCACCATCACTAATCGGCATCATCCTCGCCATTGCAAACCATCGCGAAGCCGCCGCAAAGCTTTTGGCGCCATCACCACTGCCAGAGTACCGTCGTGACGGGCAGCACGGTCGCCGCCACACCGATACGGCCACTAGCTGTCTCGGGATCTTCCTCCAGAGGCCATGGGTCATTCTCCGTTCATTTGCATTTTTTGACTAAAGTTAGAATTTTTCCCTTCACTTTAGTCAAAAAAGTGGCACATGACTACTTTTACGATTATATTTGACGAACGTTGGGTTTTAGAGTCGTTTGCAATGATTTTGTCAACGTCAAGGAACACTATTGCCGAAGTTGTAAATACGGGGAGTGAAGTCCAAAAACGTGTAAACCTCAGAGACAATTTTGTTATTAACCATTTATTTTATATACATATATTTAAGTGTTAAAGGCTAAAAATTAATAGGAATAAAGTAAAGACTGAAAGGGTAAGGCGAGTGTCTAACACCTTCCCGTCGTATAGCTTAGTCCCAGAACCCATTTCCTTGTTTTCAATAGATTAATAGTCTTTGAAAATTTTAGAGTCATTGCTAGGGGTTTTCTTATTTTTCCTTTTGTTTAATTAAATAAGATGGCGACTCTTAATTTTAGACTTGTCCCGAGTTTAGGATTTTTCGAGTCGGTTCGCTATAGAATGTTTATATTATTTCCCTCGATCCATAAAAATTACATTTTGACGGATCTAGAACGAGTGAATCTGGTGCTTTTGGGATTGTTGTGATATCTCTAGTTGAAAAAAAGAAACTAAGGCCCTGTTTGACAGGGTTTTTTTTTTTTTTTTTCCAGTTTTGGAAACTGGAAAAAAAAAGTTGCGTTTGGTAACCATTTTTTTTCCCTTCAGTTTAAAAAACCAGTTTTAAATCAAGGCAGTTTTTAAAAACTCAAAAAATGAGTTTCGTTTTTTTTTTTAGACCACCACCACCTTCCCACTGCCGACCACCAGCAGCCACCTCCGGCGACCACCGCAGCCACTAGCCACTGCCACGCCTCACCACCGCAAACCACCACAAAAAAAATACTCAAAATAAAAACTGGGTAATAAAAAAAAAAAAAATATTTGGGTTATCAAATACCCACTTATTTTTGTAAAAAACAAAAATTTAACTGCTCTTAAATTTTTTGGCAGTTAAAAATTTTTTTTTTTTGGAAACTGAAAAAATAAAAAAAAGTGTTATCAAACAGAGCCTAAGTTGTCATTCCACTTTAAATTTTCATGTACAAAATATCAGACATATGCGAAGCTCTTATAATTGGTTTAAAAATAGTCCATATACTTGGAGATTCGAAGTTATTGATTCGTCAGTTGGGGATAAGTTCAAGTGCAAGCATTGGACTTGATGCCCATATTATAGCTTTCCACTAGCTTAGCTGATGAATTTGATGATATAATTGTGCAACATATTCCAAGGGAGAAAATTCAGAGGCTAATAATTTAGCGGACCCAAATATTCCAGATTATGTTCAAGAAGAGATTATGTCAGTTCAAAAGAGAGAGCTAAGTTCAGTCCTAGAGAGAGGATTCGGCCAAAAAATCTACACATTGGATCTTAAAGATAACGACTAGAGATTTCCAATTATCAAACTTGCAACAAATCTAAAGGCCAAAAGGATTTTGAGAGAAGGCAAATAACTCTATTTTATGTAATTCTTGATCGTGATCTTTTAAAAAAATGGTCTAAAGATGACCTCTTGCTAAGATATGTAGGACGGGATGAAGCTATCTTGGTCATAGCTAAAGTTCGTCAAGGCACATGTAGAGCTCACCAAGGAGGAATCAAGATGCAGTGGTTAAGAACAAAGCATAACTAGCATTGGCTAACTATGGCCGATGATTGCATCAACTGTTCAAAGGGTTGCCAAGAGTTCCAAAAGCATGGACCAATTCAACATGTTCGGGCTACTAGTATGCACTAGTTTTGATGCCGTACTTTGCATGCAGAAATTCATTATAATAAGTATACCAAAATACTTGGTAATGCAATATCATTTTAATGCTAGCAATTCACTATACTAAACATAGTAGTAAAAAGCAATAATGACATTGACAAAAAATTTAAACCTAGGCCAACTGATTAGCAAATTTAAATAAAACAAAACCCGCAATAATTGTGCTTGAACCTAATTAAGACTATCCAAAGAACCAACTTCGGAAGGTAGAGAACTAAAAATGCATGATTGTTGTCTGCAGTTCCCATAAATGTATTCCATTACACAAAGTATCACATGACAATGCTACAAATTGTATAATAATGTAGTAATACATCAAACATAAAGCATAAAAGTTACGATTGTGACCGGTTTGGAAGGGTTAAAAAACCTTAGAGAATAATATCTTCAAATAAGAAACAGTTTCCTAAAAGAATCTAAAAAAAGCATAACTACACTTTGGGAGAGGTCGTTTCAACTCCCTAATTTGCTAATTCACCCTCTGATTTGTTGTTAAAAGGTCAATTTCTTTGTGATGCAATCTTAGGAGTAACCTTCATAACCAACAATGTCATCTAAGGGTGTGTTTGGATATATGATTTGAACTGTGGATTTGACTTTGATAGGGTATTTGTAAATCATTTTGACAAAATCTTTTGTTTGGACAATTTAAAAGAGAATTTTCAAAATTTCGGAGTGATTTGAACTGTAGATTTGGGGTCTCCAAATCCACAGAACAAATCACTAGTCTAGACTAGTTATTTACAAATTCATTCTCATATGAGATTCACAAATCCAGGATACTTCATCACTCTATTTTTTAGGAATCCTGCCTCCCACTATTTTAACAAAATTCTACTTCTTTCTTTCTCTTCGGCTTCTCTCCCTTCGTCAAAGGTATCTGCCATCAGCAAACACAGGTACGCAATCTCGTTTCATCTTTTGATTCAATTTAGTCCACTTTTTTTTTGCTTTTAATCGTGATTAGTGGTGGCTATGCAAATTGGGGTTTCTGTACAATGGGCAAATTGAGTTTTTAATGGGTATTGTTGGCTAATTGAAAGTACTGAAGGGTTTTGAATGGGTGTGTTTGATCGAGGCTGTTCCCACAGCCCTTGCATTTTTTTTTCTTCCTTTTTATCGTGATTAGGCTGTTTGACAGCCGATGGATAGAGGGGCTGTTTGACGATGCGGCAGTGGAAGACGCCGGTGGATAGAGGGGCTGCTAGAGTTGGCGATGGTGCTGGAGAGTGAGGTCGATGAGGTTGACGATGCGGCTGAGGAAAACGCCGGTGGATAGAGGGGCTGCTGGAGTTAACGGCGGTGCCGGACGGTGAGGTCGCTGAGGTTGACGATGCGGCTGAGGAAGACGCCGGTGAGCTTGTGCAGGGATTTTACGCCAGGGGAGCTTGCGTAATGGGGGTGCGGCAGTCGAGGAATGAGAGGTTGGAGAGGGCCTTAAGGGCGGGGGTGGAGAAGGGGAGGTCGCCGGAGCAGTTGCAGAGGCGGAGGGAGAGGAGGTGGAGAAACGGGGAGGAAGAGCGTGACAGAGCAATGGATGCTTTTCAGAAGTGGCCTACAATGAAGTAGCTAGTCATTCTGATGTAGGAATACATTTCCCTTCTTTTAATTCTGTTCACAATAAAGCAAGCCACGTTAAATTAGAAAACCATTTTTACAATGAACACTGCTACACCTAGTTGATTCCTTTAGACACAGATAAGTACTATTTCTAATAAGAAGCATATTATATACGAGAAAATCTTGAACCAGCAAGTTGAACTAGCAAGATGTGATGAAAATGGATAACATTACTAGTGTATGTTTTGTGTAATTTATGTAGATGATTAATATCGAATATTTTTATTGTTGTTATTTAGGTTTTCTACAATACTCGTAATCAATCACGAGTGATACGAATAATGCATTGCGAAACTTACGAAAAAGGCGTGAAAATGAAGAGGAAGAAAGTCAGAAGAATCTAAAAATTATTGTAGGCGCAATAGTGACGACCGTGACTTCTGTGATAGTGTGGTACAATAACAAATTCTTGGTCAAAGAACCACGAGTTGATTGGGATAATGCAAGAACGAGCTATTTGAAGCGTTTATACGACGGACGAGAAGCTGATTGCATAGAACAACTAAGAGTTAGCAAGCATGCGTTCTTTAAACTTTGTAATGTCTTGCGTGAGAAAGGAGACCTGGTGCCAACAAGAAATGTTCCGATTGAAGAAGCCGTAGCAATGTTTCTACATATTTTGGCCCATAATTTGAAATATAGGTTAATCAAATTTACGTACTTTCGATCTGCCGAAACAGTTAGCAGGCAATTTAACAGAGTCCTGCGTGCCGTGATGAAAGTTAGTCCAGAGTACTTAAGATTGCAAGATTCAGTCCTAGATCAAGCTGATGCAAGGAAATGGAGATGGTTTGAGGTACTTTTTATAAAAAGGAAACAACCGCATTCTTTTATTGAGTTTTTTTAGAGAATATATTATATATGTTTCTTGGGAGTGAAATATGCTTATTGTTTTTTATTTATAGAATTCTCTGGGAGCACTAGATGGAACACATATTCCAATAACTGTCTCCGCAGAAGTACAACCTAGATACCAAAATAGAAAGGGTGGTATAAGTACAAACGTGCTAGGAGTGTGTGCCCCTGACTTGAAAATCATATACGTACTACCAGGTTGGGAAGGTTCTGCTTCTGATTCGCGAGTTTTAAAGGACTCTTTGCGTAGGCGCAATCGCTTTCGTATTCCTAACGGTACTTCTTTTAATTTGATTTGACTAGAACTTTAAGAATTTTCCCCCCTACTATTTTTTATGATAATTCTTCGTGATGTAGATAAGTACTATCTTGTGGATGCGGGATATACTAATGGACCAGGTTTCTTAGCTCCATATCGGGGAACTCGATACCATCTTAACGAATGGGTTGGAAATAATCCAGAAAATTATAAAGAGTTGTTTAATCTCCGACACTCAGTTGCAAGAAATGTCATTGAAAGGACTTTTGAGTTGTTAAAAAAACGGTGGGCTATACTACGTACAGCTTCATTCTTTGACATAAAGACACAAGTGAGGATTATCAATGCTTGTTGTGTACTCCATAACTTCATCCGCGCTGAGCAACTCAGCGATCCGATATTAGGGCAGCAAGAAGTCGTGTTTTTAGCAGAAGTAGATTGTGACATTGCTCAGACTTTGCCAGAAGAGGATCGGCATGATGCAGACATGGTTACATATGTGCAAGTGACAGAGCAATGGACTACGTTTAGAGATACATTGGCAATGAATATGTTTGAGGATTATCAAGCACGAAGAGGCCTTGTAATTTAATAGTAGGATATATTTTCTAGTGTATTGATGATTTATTCGATCCTTTTAGAACTGAACGTTTTACTTTGGAAGCATGTAGGGTGATGATTCTATTTCATTAATTGTAACGATTTTGGTGTATGGTATGTTTCAACTTAATAATAATTGGTCAAGTTTAATATGTTGTGTCTTTTTCCGTTAACGTTAATTGATATTTTTGCTAGATATTTGATACTATGGAAGCGAAGGAACAGGTACTATCGAAGAAAAAAAAAAGAAAATCAATCGACAGTGACTGTGATGATGCCAAATATGTGCGCTGGAACTTGGATATGGATCGTGCACTGGCTGACATATTCAGGGATGCAAATAATATGGCCCACAAATCTGATGCTGGGTGGAAGCCGATTGCGTATACCACAACATCTACTAAACTAAATGCTCACATGAAGAAAGATATCAGTGTAAGCAACGTGAAAAATCGTATTAAGATTTGGAGGAAAACGTACACGATAGTGAGTGCCATCCTTGCGCAAAGTGGTTTTAATTGGGATGGCGGAAACAAAATCATCTCAGTTGATGACGATAATGCATGGAATGCATATGATGCGGTATATTTTGCTTGCATTTCTATATTTCATCTATTAGTTTATGTCAACTTGATTATTTAACTTCTATTTTGTATTTCACAGTCACATGACGAAGCAAGACCATATAGGTATAAGGTGATACCGAACTGGGATGACTTGGTAGAATTATGTGCAAAAGATAGTGCAACTGGAGAAGGTGCTGAAACTGCTATAGATGCAGATGAGCTGATGAGTCCTATTGCAAATCTTTATGATACTGATTGGTATTCTGGAACTCAAGGCTTAGATGATTTTCCTCTGGTACCTGACAATCCTCTTCCAGGTACAAAAGAAACTCAAAAGAGAAAGGTACCCTCCTCTACGCCAACTAACGTGCCTAGCTTCCAAAAGAAAAACAGTGAGTAAAGATGTTCTTGCTTCTTCGGTTGCTAAAATGGCATCATCTCTTGAAGATTTCATGCGTGCAACAACGCAAAAATTGGAAGCTAATGAGGTCTGTGAGGAGGTGATGGCAATACCGGATCTTGAGGAAAACCAACAATTTAGAGCTATTGCCTGGTTTATGGAGAATGAAAAGCAGTTTCACGTGTTGAAGACACTGTCCACTGAAAAGAAAAAGAATTGGGTGCTTATGTTTATTCCACCGGCGTAGAATTTTAGTTAGACGCAGAAACTTCATTTATTTGCATTCGTTTTTTTGTTTCTTTGTTTGGATAATGATATTTTATTTCCTTCTTAGCGTACCCTGACTTTTGTCACGATTTATGTTCTTGATTCATAATAGAAGTTTAGATTATCTAACTATTGATTTGTGTATTTTTTGTTGTATGGAATAAGCTAGTTTACAGATGTAATTTCAGGGAGGTCTTGAATCCTTTGGTACTAATCCAAACAAAGAATTTGCAAATACTCAGTTAGAATACACTGTGTAGTAAAAAATATCCAAACAAGATATTTCAAAATGATGGAATTTGTAAATCAGGAAATTTCAAAATGAGGGTATTTAGAAATGCCCAGTATATCCAAACACACCCTAAGAGTACTCACGAATGATTTGTGCTTGTATTTGCAGAAATATCTTCACAAAGTAATGGAAATTATATGACCAATTTTCATATTGACTATCTCTTGTCATGGCATCACAGCAGAACAAGACCTTTTTTTAGAGTCGTTTTAGTTTTTGCAACTTCGACGGCAGCCTTACACCGCTTGTCCGACCATTTTTTATTCATTTTATCCACCATAATGCCAATCTAGCTTATTTCTTTTCGAGTTCTTGCAGTTCACCTCCATCCATTACCAACACATTTGCACCCGCTGCAGTATTATTTGCATCTAGTACAATTATGTCTACATCTACTCTACTTTAGTCCGCACCTTTATCCTATGTTACATAGACCCTTCACTTTGGGGTGAAGGGGCGGTGTCGACACGACACGACGCCGACATGGGTACGGGAGCCGTGTCGGATCCGTCATTTGCCGGACGGATACGCCACGTCGACGTTCCGACAAGAGAGCGAAATTAAGGATCGAAGAAAGAAGAAGCTTTGAAGGTTTTTAAGAGAGAGAAGAAGAAGATCTTTGATGCTTTGAAGGGAGAAAAAGAGAAAAGAGAAGAAAGATATGGCCATCGACCTCCGAGAAAGAAGAGAAGAGGAAGAAAAGAAGAAGAAGAGGAAGAAGAAGAAGAGAGAGTACCTTTTGCTTCTTCTGCTGGTGGTCACGTGGGTGAGTGGGTCTGTCTGCTTTTTGGTATGCTGTCTGCTTTTTGACAGCCTCTTTTACAGCCTTTCTTTTGCTTTTTTTCCTTTTCTTTTATTTTCCCCAACTTTTTAGCTTTAACTTATAAAAAAGGAACAAAAATATCTAAACCGAAGTAAAATGTATATTATCCAACCAAAAATGAAGGAATTTATTTATTTTGGACAATAATTATATATAATTTATGTAACATTTATAAATACCTGTAAAAAAAATATTTAACACTCAATCTCATTTAAAATATTTTATGTATCTTAAATATTTTAGCCGTGTCCCCGTACCCGTGTCCAACTTTTGGACGGTGTCCCCGTATCCTAAAATTTTGAAAATAGGCGAGTCTGACACTCGGACACGTACCCGATCCGGACACCGACACCGAGTCCATGTAACATAGCCTTTATCGTGTTATATTTTTGTTCTCTTTTTATTCAAATTACGAATCTGTATAAGTTTGGCCTATACTTTGTGCCGAGCCTGTGAATCTGGATGCAAACTTCTTGTTTTACGTCAAATCTATGAAATTTGACGCATAAAGTATCCTTCTTGTCGAGCCACGAAATCTATCTTTTTCTCATCCAATATGTTTATTCAGTTGCACACCTTTTCTTGTTTTATGTTAGATCCTTGGATTTTGATTCATCAATCATTCTTTTATCCGGTCTATGAACTTGGACTCTATTATTTATCTAGTCAGTGAATTCAAATCCATTCTTGTGTTCATGCCTGCTATGTGAATCTCAACATGCCATGTATTCTTTTCTCATTTGATCTATGATTTTGGGCTCTATTATTTCTATCCTCTAGTCTGTGAATGTGGATGAAGTTTTTTTATTTCATTTCTGAATACGGACACCAACTTTTATCTTTATGTTCGCGAATTTTTTTAACAAAGCTTTATCATGTTTACTAAAGTTTAGTTTGCTGATAGCAAGTTTACTCGGTCGCTTAATCGTGATCAATTTTCTTATCTCAAAGTTCAAAATGGGCATTCGTGACCTCCACTCTCCTTCTTGAGGGGGAGTCTTACCGTATCAAATTCTTATATATATATATAAATATCTTGTTTAACAAGAAAATAGTTTCAGGTTTATGTTTGACTCTCTTAATCTCAGGAGTACTCTTAGGAGTCAATTAATTAACCGTAGCAGTAAATTGTGATTGTGTTTGCTAAATCTCTTTAGAGAGTAATATAAGTATATAGTCACTTATTGCTAGTTCGTCTTGGTCATACCCTTTGACCGCTCTTAGGCCCCACTTTTTGTGACATGTCAACAAGTACTCCACAATCAAAGTTTCACACTCCCAATCGGGTCAACTTGTAGAAAAACGCTTCAAGTCGAGTGATGTGCCTTTCTTCTCTAAGTGTTGGCATTGGCATGCCTCCTCTATAGAGAAGGGAGTTGACAGCGCGCCTCTTGTAGCCTGTTTATGAGTTTTGAGACGAGAGAAAATAAAAGAAAGAAATATAAGGGAAGGGAAGAGAAGAGAAAGGAAAAGAAGGGAAGATAATTTTTCTTCCTTTTGTTTGTGAGTTTAAGACAGAAAAGAACCATCATTCATTTCTCTTGTTTGTGAGGTCAGTAGGAATAAAAACAATAGACACTCGATTACGTATATGCCATTACGATAATTCTAACAAAGACTGTGATGTATGATTCTAAAAAATAGCATAATTTGACCGAAAAATAAATTAGTCATCAATGATATCATCGAAATTCCATACCATACTAATGTAATAAGCCTTACATCAATGGTTAGTGTCACAGTGGAAAAAACAAAAAATAAGCCATGAGTTGACTACAAATATCCCAACATCTAAATCTAATTAATGACACATTAAAAGTAAAATAATCAATCATGAGTCAACTCTAACATCTAAAACAATCAGAAATTTGTAAGTAAGATGTTAAGTTCTTGTAAGGAATCCTAAAACCTAAAAGTCATTTGAATTTTAGTCTTCATTATCTCAAGGATAATATGAATATTATTAAAATATTACTTATAAGAGTTTCTTTTCTCTCCGTTTCTTCGCAATTTTGGGAGGAAAGATTTAGAAACAAAAGAAACCCAAACTTTTCTTGCTTATTTCTTCTTTTCTCTCCTTAACAAAACTCACAAACAAGCTATTAGAGTTGGGGCTTGGCCAGAGCACTTTCCTTGAGGGTATGGCATCCCCAGAGCCCTTTCCTTGAGGGGGCGGTGTGTCTAGGAACTTTCTCTTGACGGGGTGGCGCGACAAGAGCTCCTGTTTGAACCCCTTTCTTGGGAGGAGGCGCAACTAGAGGCCCCTCTTGGCGCCTTTTCTTCTCCTCTTTGTCTCCCTCTCTGTTAGGACCCCTAGCTCATTGAGCTTCATCGCTGTGCCACATCTCTATCTCCATATTAAATGCATTTGCACTGCCCGTCACTGCGCAATAATGCTATGGTGCCTTACTACACCCAAGCACCGTCTGCATCCCTTGGTCGCGCCCATGAGTCATTGCGATGTTATGTGCCCCGGCACAATACACAGTCACTATACCCCCGCGCCATCTCCAAGAGCGTGCCTATGACACCGTAAAGATTCAATGATGCCTACTTAGAATTTCTGGACAGTTCGTGTTGTGTATGGAAATATTAGTTGAGATTATACAGTCTTGTTTTACCAAAGATTTAGATATTTGAAGGAAAATGCCCAGCCGCTAAAGGTAAGTTAATAGCAACTAGTCAATAACTTAGATTGCAACCACACTACAGATAGCGATCAGACCAAAGCAGGACCAAAAGTTCCACGTTTCTCTGCTTCTAAGCATCATGCTTCTTATTTAGTCGAGCCCCCAAGATTAGGCTTGGTTATGGAACATGCCACTTATAGCTCTCTTGAATGTGTATCATCCCCTTAGGGTTTGCGACTCCTTTGGGATACAACCTCAGGGAGCTCTAAGTGCTTTGGCACGAGGGTTCCTCTCTTTACTTGTTAGGCGACTCCTCTAGATACTAAGTCGGCCCCTCGGTTAGGCAAATCTTTCAAAACACTACTTTGGTGCACTCCGGTTGCTAAGGCATAAGGGCTCATTGCTGGAGAGGTAACTCTTGTAGCATACAACCTTGGTGTGTCGGGTAGGCAACTCCTTTAATATACTACCTCGGTCCATCGGATGAGTGACTCTTTTGGTACACTACCACAGCCTGTGGGTAGGCATCTCCTCGGAGATACTACTTTGGCGCGTAAGGTCGGCGACTTCTCCGAATAGTACCTTGGTGTGCCCTGAATAGTCCAACACAATGACTAATCGCGGATAGGCGACTTTTTCGGGACACTATCTCCGTCATCCTGTCTGCATGACTAATCTACATGCTCCAGCACCGGGGGCTCTTAATTGGCACCCTTAGGGTACCATGAACCCCGGGTCAGTCAAAGATGGGAGTAGGTCTCAACTCTCAAGAGACGTCACGCCTAGTTCACTTGGCAGTTGGGCATCGCGCCTTCCTCAGCGCTGTCATGTTCTCTGGTCTCTCGATGCCCCCAATGGAACTTAGTAAAGGCTTCGAATTGGTGGCTTCATCAACGGTGTTCTCTGGCAACACTGGTGTTGTGTGAGTTATAGAGCTGCAAAACTATGTGGGGCAAGTCGAGTGAATATGCTATCCGATAGTTGGTGGAGCACCGACATTTGCGATCCCCTCCACGAGTTGTCACTCCTATTGCCCGACACCTGATGCACGATGACATGACATTTCCAAATCCCATAATAGTGAACTTGAGAATAAAAATTCATTTGCACTTTTGTAGTTTCTCACTCTCGCTGAAATCTTTTTTATTTTCCACATTTCCAATTATCTACGGTAACTGAACAAAAATGTAAAATCTACGAGGTAGTAACAAAAAAGGAAATCAGGTCGGCGCGCTTCCGCGGGACCCTCTGAACTAGTTGTGATAAAACTGGTCAGTTAACTTCAACTTTTCTTTGTTTTGACGGTGCCGTCAATGTTCTTCCCTTCTCTTATCTCTCCTTTGCTTCGTGAGTCGTGACTCCTTCGCTGTCAAACCCCCTCTCTTTCTCTCTCTCTTTCTCACACAAAAAGACGCACACACCTACCATTCAGCTTCTCAACCTTCTCTCTCTAAAATTATAAACCATGTTTGATTTTGGCGATGAACTAATTATTGAAAGCTACCGAATACCATGGTTAATATGGATCCAGCTTCTTGTAATGGTCCTCCTCATAATCCTCCTCTACTGTATGGGCAACTTCTCTTTCGATCTCTCCCACCACGCAGCCACCCCCGCCGGTGCAGCTTCTTCTTCTGCTGGCACGCTGCTCATATCCACCACCGCCGCCTCCGCCACTGCCACTGGCACCGCCACCGCCACCGCCAACGGTTCCTCCTCCACCGTACACAGCTCCATGGTGCGTAATTACGGTTTGACCCCCTTCTTTGCATATTAATTACGTTTTCCTCCTTTTGATGACCATTTGCCTTTCCGCTCGATTGCCAGAATAATTTTTTAGCAATTTTCTAGTGTCGGTTTATTTGCCGAAGTAAATTTCGCACAGCTGTTTGTTTGGCTTTTGAGTTTTAAAATATTTGTTTAATGAAGAACCCTAAGGATGATCAAAGATCAGATTCAGAATTTAATTGTTGTATGTTCTCCTGGAAAGACTATTTTGGCACCATGCCGTTTTACTTGTCGCTGAAAAACGCGTTGGGGGTTAAAATATTTGTTTAGCGGAAAAAATATAAGAGTAACTCGTAACGCGTATCCAAGTAAAAGGTGTCTAGTGTTATAATTTAAGACAGAAAATAGAAATAGTGAATGGAAAATGCTATTTCCACGCAATTGTGATGCTAAAGTCACGTTTTGGTGACAGTTATTTAACTTTTTAGCGTCAAATGAAGGGATGGGGACAGAGTGGTCGTTGTATTAGGTAGTGGAGATAGCATCTTCCTTATGTAATACTATAATGTCTTTTTGGGGAAAATTCTTTGCTTTACTTATGATTAGGAGATGCTTCTGCCGCGGACGGGCGGAATGATGTTGCTTTTGGTTAAGCTGAAGACATCAAATTGGACGACTCTCTCACTGGTGGTAAGACAGTGGATTTGGTAAGAATGGTCGAGATGGAAACAGGTTTTGTCTAATATAAGCAACATTTGGAGGATAGGATCAAAATTAGACTGCGGGCTTTGTAAAGATTCAAATCGACAAACGAATTAGAATCATCCTTTTAATATGTCTTTGCGAGTTCGAGAACATAAAACTTAAAATCTTGGGAATTAGATGAATAATCTTGTAATTACTGACTTGACCAGTGTAATTAGAGAAAGAATTTTAATAACATCCAGAACTAGTATAATAGTACAAATTTAATAATCTAAATAGTTCTCTGAAAGGTAGAGGCCCACTCCTCTCAAAGTGCCCCTAAGGTTTTATATAGTGGTTCTTCACTAGAAACAACTCTATCTTATCTGGTTATACCTGTACTTGTTGTGTTGTTGTCAGCAAGGCTTGCTTTAATAATACATTAGGGTTTTTAATTGCTGGTGAGAGAACCTTTTGCTAGTAGAGTCAGATCTGCAGCACCGCCCCTAGCTTAAAATATATTGTATCGTTTAAACCTTGAAAAGATCGGCTCATGCTCATGCTCATGCCCAAGTTTGTCCCAATTTGCTTCTTTAGGGACGCTAAATCACCAATCTTAAACATAAATGTAGTGTGTTAACTAAACCTTGAATACATATTAGTTTTTTTGTGGAAAGACTTGTAGTAGGGGGAGAACATGCCCAAGTTTGTCTCACGTTGCCTCCTTAGGTAGGCCATAAAAGGAAAAAAAAAAAAAAAAGGTCGCGTTTAATGCACAGGTTAGCCACTTTTTGCTGCAGTGCATCCTTGTGTACACCTTGTCAGGGTATAGGGCTTTTGAGGTCGCTAAAAGCTCTCAATTTCATTATTAACAAAACCTAGTAAAAAATTGACACGGACCTATACTCGGTTTACATAGAATGGCTAATGGACCGTGAGGTGTTAGATAAGATGGGACATGGGAGGTCCTTTGATTGATTCGCTTGGCCATCCCTCCGTAATCATTTGTATCAATATTTTTCAACTTGAGTAGGATATGGTTTGGGGTGATTGCTTTTTAGGAGGATTTCTCCCCATATCATTGGGATACAAACTTTAGATTCAAAATTTGGGGTACTTCTAAGGGGTTTATTCTGGATTTTTAACACTAGAATGATTGTTGCAGGTAGGAGAAAATCAAAGGGGCAAGGAACCTGGAACTAGCGGGAGCAGAGTAATAGCGAGAGAAGAAGACATACAAGAAAGGGATAGGTCTTCCTCAAAGGGTGCAACACGCGCCACCCTTTCCGGGCATTCGCACCACCCTTGCCACATTTTTGGGCTAGCTAAGCAAGCTTTTCTCAAGTGTTTGGGCTTGGGCTCCACCTCTGAGAGTTATTCCCAAAGAGAACATAGAAAAGAACATTGATAGTGCACTTTTCTTTCCCTATGCATCTCCAAAGCCAACTTCCAGAATTTTGTAACCAGGAGGTCTTGCACAATCCATGCGTCAGCAGGGGGAAATTAAGCGCTAAACTAGGCTAAGCTGTATAAAGTTATAATAATTGTAGCACTAGCGAACTATTTGAATGCTATTTATTCCTATTCGCTCTCTTTAGTATATTGTACCAGAGGGCCAGGGATGGGATGGAAGAAAAGGGGAAGGGGGGGAATCTAAGGTGCATGGTTTTTTGTGATAGAATAGTAGAAATGTATGCCATGGAAGCTTTTTTTTTTGAATACAAAGAGAGATTTATTTATTACTAAGCGTCATTTTGATGAGCCACACATCGTGGGGTGGCTCTCCCACTAGCATCATAATTCAGGTGGGATACAAAAAAATCGGCTCATGATACCATTGTAGATATCCCCGTTGCTGATTTTCTGCTTGTTTTGTCATAATATCTGCACAAAAATTTGTTTCCCTATACACATGGGAAACCTTCACCTGCCAAGAGCGTCTAAGGAGCGCCCTGCAATCATGAAGAAGACTGTCAGTTAAGGGGGTGGGGGGTGTCTTCCATTAGCGTTGTCACTATGCATTGGTCATCAACGCCTAACATAATCTTTCTAAAATTTAGGTTCCAAGCTAGGACAAGACCATCCCTGATAGCCCACAACTCAGCAATATGACTGTTTGATGTAGTAAGGCTTCTGGAACATCCACCCAACCATTTTTCGGTGTGAGCTGCACCGGCTGTTTTGGAGTGTGGTCTGGCACTACCATCTGTATTAAGCTTCACCCAATGGTGCTGTGGAGGGGTACATCTGACTTGGATAATGACCTTAGCCCTATTTTGGTTCAAAGGTGGATTTAAGAAGAATAGATACTCTTTTGTATGTCTACAAGCCTCTTTAACTATCGTATCACTCGGGGGGAAGGGAACACTATTGATAACAAGATTGTTTCTATTCTGCCAGATACTTGCAAGATGAAAAGCGAAAAGGGTTTTTCAGGAGATGTTTTCCATTTTTGAATTTTTGTTGCTTTGGGCATTTAGTTTGCACCAAACGTGAAAGGGAAGGTTTAACTTAGTAGGCGAGATTGCTACGGGGTGAATATCATTCCAAATTTTTTTAACGTGAGGGCAATCCCGTAAAGCGTGATTGATAGTTTCCGGTTGGTTACATCCATGAGGGCAATTTTTATCCGTTAAACATCTCAGATTATTTTTTACAGGGATTGCATAGTGGGTGCATTTCCAAATGAAACTACGAATCCTAGGTGGGCATGGTACTTTCCATATCCATTTCCAATCACCGTTTGAATTACTTTCATTATCTGTGAGCATATCATACGCGAATTTGACAGTGCACTCCCCATGGTCAAACGGCCAAAGGATCGTATTAGGCTTGTCGTGAAATAACGGGAGAGGAATGGTTTTGATCAGATCAACGAGCTCTTTGGGGATAATCGTGTTTAACTTATCAATATCCCATTTCTTGTCGGTGATCATGTCAGAAACTTTAAGCTTCTCATTGTTGGCGTGAATAGGGCCCGAGAAATTGCTGCGTATACTTCCATTAGGCAGCCAAGCATGGTACCAAAAGGAAGTCTCTTCCCCTTTGCCAATGCTCCAATGGATTTGGTCAATTATCACATCACGCGCTTGAATGATGTTATTCCAGAATTTAGATCCTATTTTCTTTCATTTAGCATTCCATATAGTCTCATGAGGAAAATATTTGTCTTTAATAATCTGAACCCAAAGGTTTTGAGGATGTTTCCATAGGCGCCAAACCAGGTTCATAAACATAGCTTGGTTGGCAATCCTAGTTTGGCGGATACCCAAACCACCTTTAGCTTTAGACTGAGTAAATATTCCAATTTACAGCATGCCATTTTCGTTCATTTTCCATGTGGCCCCATAGGAAGTTTCTACTAAGTTTATCAATTTGGTTAGCCGTACTCTTTGGGATAATATAGGATTGCATAGTGTATATGTGAATCGAGTTGAGCGTGGCTTGGGTAAGGATAGACCTACCCGCAAAGGAAAGAGAGTGGGCTTTCCAGTTTGACAGTTTGGAACGTAATTGATCTATCAGGTGAGCAAATTCTTCTTTTGTTTGATGACCCTGCTTTAAGGGGGCGCCTAGGTAGTTGTCAAATTTCCTAGTCTCCTTAATACCTGAAGTATTGCATATGAATCTACGAATGTCAGCAGTGGTATTCTTGGAAAATAAAATTTTTGATTTTTGGACATTAATATTGAGGCCCGCTTTAGTGCTTACGGAGTTGAAAATATTGAGAAAATTTGAAAATTTTTGTTTTGTTGCTCTCCCAACGAGAATAATGTCGTCGGCAAACATCAAATTGGAAATGCCGAGACAGGATCGAGATATTTTGATAGGGTGGATAGATTTATTTTCTTCGGCTAAGTTTAGTTCAGTGGACAGAGAATTAAGGCGCAAAATGAAAAGGTCAGGGGATAGATGGTCCCCTTGTCTAAGGCAACGAGTAGGTTGGAAAAACGTAGACGGTTGTCCTTCCCAAAGGATCGAGTATTGGACCGTAGAAACACAATTCATGACAAAGTTTATGAAATTGTGCGGGAACCTCAACTTCACAAGATTATCGGCAATGGAATCCCAATTTAGTCTATCATAGGCCTTTTCAAGGTCCAACTTAGTCATGAATAGCCCCTCTTTTCCTTTTTTACGTCTAATATTATGGAGAATTTTGTTAGAAATGATAATATTATCAGCTGCCCTTCTACCCTGTATAAAGCTGGTTTGATTTGGATGGATAATATTATCGATAACAGGGCGGAGCCGATTCACGAGGATACGTGAAACAATTTTATAGGTGGTGTTACATAGGCTTATGAGCCTGAAATGAGTAACATTCTCAGGGTGATGGTTTTTCAGGATCAGGGTCACATAAGTTTTATTCATATTGGGTGGTACTTTAGCATCTTGGAAGCAGGTTTTAACCATGGAAGCATAAAGTGCAAGGCTAACATCCCTAACTTCAAAAAAAGGAAAGTCTAACGTAATAAACTACGGATGCCAAATGACATACGCCAAGAAATAGTAGTCCAACACCCTTGGGCCTTTACAGATTAATGGAAGAGCAACAAAGCTAAAATTATACTAACAAATGATTATATAAAAAAAAATTACTCCTTCCGTTTCTAATTAATTGATTATACTTGCTGTCCCAAAAAAAATTAAATGATCACTTTTCAAATAAAGAAAAATTCCGTTGATGTTTTTCATTTTTACCCTTCTTATACTTTTTTTATTCTATTTCTTTCTTCACATATAATCATTTATTAACCTATCTTTTCTTTATTTCTGATCTACTTTCTTCCCTCTCTCTTTCTCTCTTTAGGGGTAGAATGAGAAATTTATAAAATAAGATTCATATAATAAATAAGCGTGCAAGTCAAACACGACTAATTAATTGAAAACGGAGGGAGTATTACATAATGTGATATGACTTCCCCGCATGGGGCTCCTGATGACCCTTGCATGTAAGGCTGCAACTTGGGCGGGCTGGACGGGCCCAAGGGTCAGACCTTGTCCAGCCCACTTTCAAAAACTAATGCTCGTGGCAGAGCCCAACTCATCTACGGGCCGAATAATATCTGTCCATGCCTGGCCCATGAAAGTTTTGGTGGGCACGGACTGGACATGGGTTACCCACGGGTTGTCCATAGTTTTATATTAGTTTTTACTTACTTAGTTGTAACACATATCAATTATTATTTAAGTCTACTAATTAGTCATGAGTTTTTATTTATTTAATTCTTAAGCATATTATTTACCAAAGAAGTCTACTAATTAATCATGATAACAAAGAAGATCATAGTGAAGTCTCAAAATGGATTTAGTTATAAGCATGTAAACAAAGTTTCACGAAAAAAAAAGAAAATGAAAAAGGCAAGGGTTTTGAAGCCATTTTATCAAATCTAGTCCTGTAATAAGAAACATGGGAGAAAAAGAGAAGTCTTCAAAGGTCTTTAAATGCATATAGTTATAGAATTTTAAAAGACTAAAAAAAAAAAAAACAACATATCTTGTACATGTAAAATTTATACATGTAATTCATACATTATATAAAAGTTTGACGGACTGGGTTTTTATGGGGTGGGCGGGCTTTGAAAAACTTTTACGCATGCCCAGCCTTTTCTAATGGCTCAAAGTGTTGCACCCGTGTCCACCATGGTCACTATAATGCTAAGTCGATCCCCGTATTTGTACGGGCTAGCACGGGTTACTCATGGATTGCCCAGTCCAAGTTGCACCCCTACTGACATGGGGACTCTTTGCATGACCCAACAAGGATGCTCCAAAGAATTCGATCTAAACCACACAACAATCAATAACTCATCATCATGCACCACTGTCTCTTCTGTTAGATTCACCAAAAATTGGGGTGTGGGGGGAATATATATATGGTGCATTCCTTGTGGTTTTTCTGATAGAATTTTAGAAATACATGACATGGAAGCATAACTTGTGACATCTTTGACATCAAAGAAAAGTCCAACATAACGAACGAGGAATATAAAATAACATAAGCCAAGAAATAGAAGCCCATCACCCTTAGGCTTACGGGATGAAAGGAACACAACAAACCAAGGCCACTTAACTCGACCATGCCACCACATGAAGCCCCAAAACACTAAAAAAATTTGAGCATGCAATATCAATATTATAACCTACCACGCACCATCCAAAACATCATAACAGTGAAAGGCACTAAGCTAAGAGAGGGTTGAGGGACAAACCCTAGCCTAAAAAACACCTCTTTTATGGCCGCAGTACAACAGACAAAAAAAAAAAAAAAAACCACCACACTAGGGGGAAGGGAAAGTAGTTCTAGTTTGAAACTACACCCTCTGCTCACTGCCTCACCATATACCTAACTGCCCTTGGACGTCACAACTTCATCCAGCGACCACACTCGAAATATCAATAAGAGGACTAACTTTTGCACCAAACAACCACCACCAACCTTGGAAAGTGACATCAACCAATTACCTGCCTTGTGATCCTCCCTGAGACACTAGACAACAGATCCAACTTCCATGTCTTTGGAACTCGGTGAATCAAATCCACAAGACACTACCGATCTACCGAACGGGGAAGCCAACCATTGGAAAAATGAAGAAACGAAAACCTAGACAGCTTATAAAATATTACCCCGCTACCATGCGTCAGCAGAAATGGAGGTGGAGTGGAATCGAGATGGTTTTAGGGGATAGGGGTAGAGAATTGGATTTGTAGAGAGAGAAACACGGGATTTTGATCCTAGTGGTTTGAAAAAGCACACACACACACACACACACACACACACACACATACACACATATATATATATATATATATATATATATATAGCGAGCTAATCTGTTGCTCGCGCAATCAACTTCAGCTAAGTTGCCAACGCGATCTCGCCGTCCACCCTTAAAGGATGGATGGACCATATCTAGCTTATTTTTTTTACACAACTAAGCCATCCGCGACATTATATAACGAACGGTCATTTTGACCAAAATGCCCCCAGATCCCGTCCTTTTTGTGGAACAGTCCCCGTCCGCTACATTATGTAGTGAATGACTTTTGACTTGACTTGTTGTCAGCTAAGAAGTCGTCGAAGATGACTTTTTAGTTGACAACAAGTTACATTAGTCCCCTCACCGTTCGTTACATTATCTCGCGGACGGTGAGACAATTTGTCTTTATCCAAACTCCTACCCATCTGCTGGATAATGTAGCGGAGGTGTGTGTGTGTGTGTGTGTGGGTGGGTGTGTGTGTGTGCGTGTGTGTGTGTCTCTCTCTCTCTCTCTCTATATATATATATATATAATTCTTATTTCGTAAGTCTTGTTCTTCTTCACTATCTTCCCAATGGTGCTAGCAAGTAGATCTACGAGTTGTGTGTCCTCAAGCCCTTGAATGTTCTAAAGAATTCATTAAATCATCCAATTAATCATGTAAGTTCACAAATCAATGCTTTATTTGTGTGTAATCTTGAGTTTGTGAGTATTGCATATGATTTTGATGATATGTAATGTATGAATAGATGTGCATGTATATATATAGATGATGTATTATATATGTGCTAGCGCTGGCAAAGTTAGATTTGCCAATTTTCGAACTTGATCTTTTTACATAATTTCAGTTGCAAAAATGGCCTTTAACCCCGGCCACGAAGATCCCTCCGTCTTGTATGACTAATCAAATCATATTAGTATAGCTGTTTGGAATGGACAAGTAAGATACTTTGAGTTATTTTTTCAATTAAAATTTTGAACATTGTTTATTTTGCTTATATACGCTTTGTTAATTTATAGGAAAAAGGAACGCTTAATACAATAGAAGTAACCGAACAGTTTGGATAGTGGAGGTTGAACAATTTACAGAAGAAATTGTTGCGTGCAATTGGGTTTGAGATTTTTACCTATGTGGATATTTTTCCGCAACATGACCGTCACTTAATAAGTGCCCTTGTTGAATGGTAGAGTTTCACTTCCCTGTTGGAGAGATGACAATAACCTTAGAAGATGTACGGTACATCTTCGGGCTACCCGTGACAGGATGGCCCGTTATTTCTGGAGTATTAGAGTGCCATGTTTCTGCTCCACCGTCCGCTACATAATGTAGCGGACGGCTGGTCAAGTGTTTGGAAATAGAAGTCCAAAATTTTTTGTGTCGGAGTGCCATATTTCTGCTCCATCGTCCGCTACATAATGTAGGGGACGGTTGGGCAGTCTATAATAATCTGCTCCAACTGTCTGCTACATAAGGTAGCAAATGGTTGGGTAGAGTGCTCTTTTGGGGCTCTTTTCTCTCTCCAAGTTTTGGGAAATAGATGTCTGAAATTTTTCTAAGTATTGGAGTGTCTTGTTTCTGCTCCACCGTCGGCTACATAATGTAGCGGACGGTTGGACAGTCTATTATAATCTACTCCACCGTCTGTTACATAATGTAGCGGACGGTTGGACAGTCTATTATAATCTACTCCACCGTCCGTTACATAATGTAGCGGACGGTTGGGCAGAGTGCTTTGTGTGACTCTTTTTTCTCTCCAAGTGTTGGGAAATAGAAGTCCGAATTTTTTTTAAGTGTTGGAGTGAAATGTTTCTGCTCTACCGTCCGCTACATAATGTAACTGACGGTTGAGCAATCTATCATAATATGCTCCAATGTCCGCTACATGTTGGGTAAAATGCTTTCTGGGACTCTTTTTTCTCTCCAAGTATTGGGAAATAGAAGCTCGAAATTTTTCTAAGTGTTGGAGTGTGATGTTTCTGCTCTACTGTCCGCTACATAATGTAACAGACGGTTGAGCTGTCTATTATAATCTGCTTCACTGTTCGCTACATAATATTGTGGACGGTTGGGAAATAGAATGTAACACCCCGAAATTTCCGGAGCATTATCCGATCAATACATCAAATCCTTAATTGCCCAATTAATTCAATACTACTAATGATAACCCAACAACATTCAAATCAGAGCACTACAGTCCATCAACTAACTTAACAAACCGTCTCAAAAACAAAGATAAAGTACTTAAAATATCAAATTACATAACGGTTCTACAAACCCATTTGCAGCCTCTCCCCTACACTTCTTCTCATCACTTTCACACACCAGATATATAAATACACACACTGTTACGCTACACTCTGTAAACCCATGAATCTAATTCAGCCACTTCCATTAATCTTATACCCACATTCATATATATATATAGTTCACGTTGAGTAAAATCAAGAAAACACAAACTTCACTTCTCTCTCTCTTATAACATCATTAACCCACATCTACACCCATATATATACCCACGTACACTACACAACCTATATGCATGACAACAGTCCACTAAAACAATACCCACGGCTGTCCTTTGCACCGTTAAATAACATAGAGAACAAGAGTTAGGAGACTCACCGGAAAAAGGCAACTCTGATCGCCGGAAAAGTCCCTTGATCTGTCTCCGCCTCTCTCTCTCTCTCTCTCGGCAGCTCTCTCTCTCTTGCCGCAGCTCTGAAACACACCAGAAGAATAGGAGAATATGTGTTGACGGCTGCCCTAGATAAAGCTTTATATTTATACGCAAACCCTACTCATCCTTTTGTCGCTAAAACCCTTATCCTCCTTTATGTCGCTAAAATTTATTAACCATATTTATTACCTCAAAAATTTGTCCTACAATAAATCTTTATGATAATTATGCATTAAGGAATTTTACCTACGGGTTATTACGCTATCTCGTTGACAAAACGTCGCTAATAATTACGCCGCTACTGAAATTTTAAATTGTCACAATAAGGAAAATATTTCAAATGCTAAAATTAAATTTTTGTCGCTAATTATACCTATTTAAATTTATTAAGCGTATTTTAAGGTTTTGGGGTATTACATTCTCCCCAACTTATGAAAAAATTCGTCCTCGAATTTACGCACATGTAGTGTCGAAAAGATGGGGGTAATCATTCCGCATAGCCTCCTCGTGTTCCCAGGTAGCTTCCTCAGTAGCGTGATTCCTCCATAATACCTTTACTAACGGTATCACCTTGGTCCTCAGTATTTGTTCGCGGCGGTCTAATATTTCTACCGGTACTTCTTCATAACTCAAATCTGTCTGAATATCTTTGGGACGATGCTGTAATATATGAGTCGGGTCTTGCACGTACTTCCTTAATACCGACATGTGGAACACATTGTGAACATGCGATAGATCCGGTGACAATGCCAGACGGTATGCCACTGGTCCAATCCTCTCGAGAATCTCATAAGGACCAATATACCTAGGGCTGAGCTTGCCTTTCTTCCCGAAACGCATAACTCCCTTCCAAGGTGATATTTTCAGAAATACTCAGTCACCAACCTCAAATTCTAAATCTCGTGTACGCTTCGAAGCATACATGCGTTGTCTATCTTGTGCCGCCCTCATGCGCGTTCGGATCAAATCATTTGTTTCACAGGTTATCTGAACTAACTCTGGGCCAATGAGTCGACGCTCTCCAACTTCATCCCAACAGAATGGAGTTCTACACTTCCGACCATACAAGGCCTCGAAAGGCGCCATCTGGATACTGGCCTGGTAGCTGTTGTTATATGCGAACTCGACTAACGGCAAATGGTGATCCCAACTACCCGAAAAGTCTATCACACAAGCTCTTAACATGTCCTCCAGAGTCTGAATGGTCCTCTCTGACTGACCATCCGTCTGTGGGTGGAATGCAGTACTAAATCTCAAATCAGTCCCCATAGCCTTCTGAAAGCTCTCCCAGAACCTCGAAGTGAAACGTGGATCCCTGTCCGATACAATCGAAACCGGTACACCGTGCAGTCTCACAATGGTATCTACATACAATTGAGCCAATTGCTGCATAGTAAAATTGGCTCGAACAGGCAAAAAGTGTGCCGATTTAGTAAGCCTATCTACCACAACCCAAATCATATCATAACCCCGAGCTGTCTTAGGTAAACCACCCACAAAGTCTGTTGTGACGTGCTCCCACTTCCACTCTGGAATCTCTAATGACTGTATCTTCCCTGCTGGCTTTTGGTGTTCGGCCTTTATCTGCTGACAGACCAAACATCGAGACACAAACTCAGCTATATCCCTTTTCATTCCCGACCACCAAAAATGTCCTCTAAGATCATGGTACATCTTAGTACTTCCTGGGTGTACTGAAAAATGCGAACTATGTGCCTCTGATAATAACACTCGTTTCAGCTCATCATCATTGGGGACACACAACCGACGGCCAAAACGTAACACTCCTTCTGAGTCAACCTCAAATTCTGTTTGTTTCCCGCTTCCATTACCTCTTATGATCTTGGAAAATTCAGGGTCCTTTGCCTGTGCCTCTTTAATTCTGCTAATCAATGTTGGTTGAACTTGCATGGCTGCTAACATTGCACTATACCCCGGGCATCTGACCTCCAAATCCAATTGTCGCATTTCCTCCAACAACTGAGGCTGTCTCGTAATCAATGTGGCTAGGTTCCCCATACTCTTCCTGCTAAGGGCATCCGCCACTACATTGGCCTTACCCGGGTGGTAGTGGATGGAACAGTCATAATCCTTCAGTAGTTCCAACCATCTACGTTGCCTCATATTAAGCTCCTTCTGCGTAAATATATACTTGAGGCTTTTGTGATCTGTGTAGATTTCACAAGTCTCTCCATACAGGTAATGTCTCCATAGCTTCAAGGCGAAGATCACTGCTGCCATCTCCAGGTCATGAGTCGGATAGTTCTGCTCATGATTTTTCAACTGCCTCGAGGCATAGGCAATAACCTTCCCGTGCTGCATCAATACACACCCAAGCCCTTTCCTAGAGGCATCACTATAAATTACAAACCCTCCTGAACCTGATGGCAATGTCAACACTGGTGCCGTTACTAGTCTTTGCTTCAACTCCTGAAAACTAGACTCACACTCATCAGTCCAAACAAATCGCACATTTTTACGTGTCAAACGAGTCAATGGTCCTGCAATCTTCGAGAAACCTTCTACAAATCGTCTGTAGTAACCTGCTAGACCCAAAAAGCTACGCACCTCCTTTACTGTGCTAGGTCTTTGCCATTCTGTCACTGTCTTAATCTTTTCCGGGTCTACAGAAATACCTTCCTTGGATACCACGTGTCCAAGAAAACCAACCTGTTGCAGCCAAAATTCACACTTGGAGAATTTCGCGTATAATTTATGGTCTTTCAGACGTTGCAACACCAGCCTCAAATGTTCCCCATGCTCTTGTTCTGACTTCGAATATACTAGAATATCATCGATGAACACGATGACGAACTGATCTAAATAATCTCGAAACACTCTGTTCATCAGATCCATAAATGCTGCTGGGGCATTCGTTAAGCCAAAAGGCATAACAACAAACTCATAATGCCCGTAGCGTGTCCGAAACGCTGTCTTCGATATATCTTCCTCTCTTACCTTTAGTTGGTGATACCCTGACCTCAAGTCAATTTTTGAAAAATAACAAGCACCCTAAAGTTGATCAAACAAGTCTTCAATACGGGGTAACGGGTACTTGTTACAAATCGTGATCTTATTCAATTCTCTGTAATCAATACAGAGCCTCAGTGTACCGTCTTTCTTTTTCACAAAGAGGACTGGAGCACCCGAGGGGGATACGCTAGGACGTATGAACCCCCAATCTAACAGTTCCTTTAACTGTTCTTTCAGCTCTTTCATCTCAGCCGGAGCCATACGATATGGTGCCTTGGATATAGGTTCCGCACTAGGGACAAGGTCGATCGCGAACTCTACTTCACGATCTATAGGCTCTCCTGGCAACTCCTCAGGAAATACATCCGGATATTGATCAACCACAGGAATAGACTTCAACTCATGGTTCTGACTTGTATCAATAGCATGTGCTATATATCCCTGACAACCCCGTCGCAACAATCGTTGCGCTTTGATAGCCGAAATGATACTGACCAACCCACTTGGTTTAGACCCACGATAAACGAATTTAGGTTGACCCGGTATGTCAAAATGGACTACTTTCCCATGAATCAACAGAGGCATGATTGGCAGACAACCAGTCCATGCCCAGTATAATGTCAAAATCGTGAATAGCTAGAGGAATGAGGTCCACGGGAAGATCTCTATCCGCAATATGTACACTACAATCACAAAGAGTCGTCGATACTGTCAATGACTCTCCCAACGGAGTTCCTATTATAAAGTCTGTCTCTAACGGTCGGGATTTCACCCTCAATCGCCGTGCAAATGTAGGTGACACAAAAGAATACGATGCTCCCGAGTCAAACAATATACGAGCGTCTATCGAGTTAACTGGAAGTGTACCTGACACCACACCATTAGATGTCGCAGCATCCTGAGCTGACATGGAGAAGAGACGGGCTGATGTCCTGGGTTTCTGCCCTTGTTGAGATTGCTGAGTAGGGCCTGGCTGATTGTGTCCTCTTCCCTGATGAGGAGCACTGCTCGCTGCTGCATTGGCTGTAGGAGCGGGAAGAAAAGCTGACTGGTTTTCCCTGGCTGATGGGCAATCCCGAACCTGATGTTCTGTGCTCCCACACTTGTAGCATCCTCCAGTAACCTTATAACAAGGTCTGTCACCATGGTGCTTCCCACACATAGTACAAGGAGCGGATTGAGAAACTGTCCTGGCAACCTGACCCGCACTCTGAGTAAATCGATGCCCTGGCCCCTGTGGCGGTCTGGACCCAACATTCTGTACTGACCTAGCCCCATCACTCCGTGCACCTCTATTATCCATGTTCTGTACTGGCCGACCTCCAAAACTATGTCCAGATCTGGATCCCTGATTTGAGGTGGATCAGAATCCCTGGTTCTGTCCCATCCTCTGACTATGAGCACCCCGATGTGGTGCAGAAGAAAGCTGCTGACGCTTTTCAGGCTCTATGGATCTACCCTCATGTCTGTCCCTCTTCTAGCCACCTTGGCGCTGCTCGAACATTTTCTTGTTGTCTGATCTAGACAGTTCTAATGCACGCGCCAGATCCACACATTCCACATAGCTCGACAACCGAGCCGAGATCACTCCATCCCTCAAACCAGGCCTGAGGCCCCACTCAAATTTCCGACACCTGTCAGCCTCGGTTGGTAGCATCCTATCTGCAAATCTGGCCAAACGCGAGAACCTCATTTCATACTCATCCACTGTCTCCCTATCTACTTGCATTATGTTGGCGAACTCCCTCAACATCTGCTCGCGGTAGCTAGCGGAAAAATAACGTTTATTAAACAGCTCCTTGAACTGTTCCCATGTTACCTCAGATCTTTTCTGCGCAGTCTTACTTGCCTCCACCATCTTCCACCACTGGTCAGCCTCTCCTCTCAATTTATAGACAGCAAAATCCACCCTCTGCTTATCTGTACACCCAATAGCTCGGAATATTTTCTCCAATTCTGCAATCCAAGACTCTGCTTCTGTAGGGTCCACTGACCCGTTGAAGTTCGTCGGATTCTGTTAATTGAACTCACTTAAGGTACTCCCTTCCTGTGTTGGCGGCTGTGGTTGAATAGGGTTTTGCGTACCCTGTTGTTGATTGATCAAATTCTGAGCCATGATTGCCAAAAGTTGATTCATTGTATGTAAAGTGGCATTCATGGGCTCCTGGTGAGCTTGTTGCGGGTCTGAAGAGGGTGCCTCCTCAACTGGAATTCCCTGGGGTATGCCCCCGACTGGAGCCCCTTGGTCCCCAGCATGACCCCCGGTACGGGCCCCCTTGGCCTCTGGTACGGCCTCCACGACCTCGGTTACCGCCATTACGTGTGCGTGCCATGCTATAAAAATAAACTATTATCAGAATTGCACAATTGGTATTTCAGAGAAGCAATGTAAGTTTAAAACTTATCAAGACAATAACGTAAATCATTTATTCAAGAAAAAATTCGTACGCTTCTACGAAGCACAAAGAAAACATAGGTTCATTCTTTACTAGTACTATTGTCACTTCCTAACAGAAATTATGCAATCGAAACTTTATTCTCTCTTACTTTCGCTGCCCTAAATGCATTCCTACTCGATATACATATCACCTTCTGAAATCCATTGATATATTTGAGTCTGTGAAAATGTCATAGACTCTTCATCACCCAGCAGGTTTTTCCAGCTCCATAATCTTCTTCCTAATTTTTTTTAACCACTCTATAAAGTTCCCCTAGTATAAGCTTCTAAGTCTACAGAATCAAAAGCCTAAGCTCTGATACCAACTGTAACACCCCGAAATTTCTGGAGCATTATCCGATCAATACATCAAATCCTTAATTGCCCAATTAATTCAATACTACTAATGATAACCCAACAACATTCAAATCAGAGCACTACAGTCCATCAACTAACTTAACAAACCGTCTCAAAAACAAAGATAAAGTACTTAAAATATCAAATTACATAACGGTTCTACAAACCCATTTGCAGCCTCTCCCCTACACTTCTTCTCATCACTTTCACACACCAGATATATAAATACACACTGTTACGCTACACTCTGTAAACCCATGAATCTAATTCAGCCACTTCCATTAATCTTATACCCACATTCATATATATATATATATAGTTCACGTTGAGTAAAATCAAGAAAACACAAACTTCACTTCTCTCTCTCTTATAACATCATTAACCCACATCTACACCCATATATATACCCACGTACACTACACAACCTATATGCATGACAACAGTCCACTAAAACAATACCCACGGCTGTCCTTTGCACCGTTAAATAACATAGAGAACAAGAGTTAGGAGACTCACCGGAAAAAGGCAACTCCGATCGCCGGAAAAGTCCCTTGATCTCTCTCCGCCTCTCTCTCTCTCTCTCTCTCTCTCTCTCGGCAGCTCTCTCTCTCTTGCCGCAGCTCTGAAACGCACCAGAAGAATAGGAGAATATGTGTTGACGGCTGCCCTAGATAAAGCTTTATATTTATACGCAAACCCTACTCATCCTTTTGTCGCTAAAACCCTTATCCTCCTTTATGTCGCTAAAATTTATTAACCATATTTATTACCTCAAAAATTTGTCCTACAATAAATCTTTATGATAATTATGCATTAAGGAATTTTACCTACGGGTTATTACGCTATCTCGTTGACAAAACGTCGCTAATAATTACGCCGCTACTGAAATTTAAAATTGTCACAATAAGGAAAATATTTCAAATGCTAAAATTTAATTTTTGTCGCTAATTATACCTATTTAAATTTATTAAGCGTATTTTAAGATTTTGGGGTATTACATAGAAGCCCGAAAATTTTCTAAGTATTGGAGTGCCATGTTTTTGCTCCATCGTTTGCTACATAATGTAGCAGACGGTTGGGCAAAAACCTTTTGTTTAAAAGCTTGGCATGGTCAAGTGCCAGAAATACCACAAATTACCAGAAATACCACAAATCGGTTGCTGCAAGAGTATATTAAAATTCAGATCGTAGAGAACACAATTTGTGAATAACCCAATGTTACATCTAGATTGATTACAAGGTCCATATTTCAAATATAAAGACCATAGACTAAAGGTCCACGTTATTTTCTTCGGCGTCATCTTCTTCCTCATCTTGCAAACCACCCGGACTTATCCCCAGTGCCTTGTAATGGTTTTACTTGCTATGGTTGGTCATATTGTTGCACAATGCACACTTTCTCAGCTTCTTAGGTTGGGTTGCTTGTTCAATAGAGCTCTTGTAATGCCCCCGACCTTGGGAGCAGTTAATAATGCACTTCAAGCCTAAATCATATGCATTCTCTATAAATACTCAATTACACCAAGGTATAAACAGAGCATCTAATCCATTATCAACAAAGTATCTCCAAAAGGTAAAGGCGTAAGCAACCTTGCCTCATACAACCATTAATCACAAAAGAATGATCCCTCCTCAAATTCTATTACAAAAGTCTAATGCCAAATCAAATTACCTACATCCGAGTAAAGTTCTCAAAAAGGAATACATTGTTTTTGACATGCTAACAAAATAGGAACTATAATTCCCCGAACGAGCCAAGCTCCTAATCATGCTTACCACCTGTGGTAAGGGACAAAGCAACAAATATGGGTGAGCTCAAATAGCCCAGTAAGGGGAAATCAAATGGAAGCGAATACGATAATTCGTATTTCGAAACAAATTTATAACTTTGACAAACAAACAATAGCAATTGACATTTACGTCAAATAAACGAATCAAATATACGAAATGATCATTAGTGGCCATAGGCCCAAATCGAACACAAAACCTGAAGGTACGAAACGCATATCGGTAGCGTAATAGCCGTCATTGTGAGGACTATCCGAAAGTTACTTAAAGTGACTACAAAAGCCACAAGGTGGCTACAAAAGTTACCAAGTAACTACAAAAGTCTTAAAGACTTCGTTTTTCAACAAAAAGTTGTTCATTCTAATGATCATATGCAATTATGAATTTCGAATTCAGATAGTAATGAAGGCAAATACGAAACAAGTTGAACTATTTTCCAAAGTTGTATAACAACTAGTAGAGTGGTACAATTTAACGAATCCTTACCATAGCAAGAAATACGAAATCTCTTACCTCAACAAGCTTTCGAATAAGGAAAAACCTCAAAGCACCACCTTATACCAAAGGAGCTTCCCAAGCCTTCTAATCTCTCTCTCTCTCTCCGTCAAAAAGGGAAAGAAACATGGGACAAAAGGAACAGAGGACCCAAAAAGGCTAGAAAGGAAATAAGACAACTGTTTATATGGGACAATTTTTTTTAAGTTTTCATTCGAAGGAAAAAGAGTTTTCCTTCGACCGAATTCAACAGACGCGAAAATGCTTCTTCAATTTTTTTTTAATTCGACCGAAAACATGTTTTCATTCGAATTAAAACTTTTAATTCAAATGAAAACTTTTTTTTGTTTTAAAATTCGACTGAAAACTTGTTTTCATTCGAATTTCAAATGAAAACTTCAGAAACGCTCTTCACGATTTTAAATACTTTTCGTTCGAAACAAAAATCTTTTCATTCGAAGCAAACCCATTTTCATTCGAAGCAAAATCCATTTTCGTTCGAAGCAAAACTATTTTCATTCGACCGAAAATTTCAGAAACTCCAAAACATCACTTCCCTTCCCATTTTGATTCGAATGAAAACTACTATTCATTCGACTGAAAATTTCAGAAACGCTAACAAGCATTTTCTCAATATTATCAAAAAGACCACAAACTTATTTACTTAAAATAATAATTTCGCACAAGGAAAAAGAAAACTTTCGGGGTATTACAGCTCTTCATCCATGTAGATCTCTTGTGGCCTTTCATTTGCAATATAATTGGATCCAAAGGCCAGATAACATTGTCTTCTTTCTCAATCGGCTCATCATATGCTGATCCTTGTGTAGGAATGCCATCAGTATCAACCGCATTGCTAGCTGAAATTGTTTCAAACTGGTCGACAATAAGATCTTGCCCTAGCAGTAGACCGCAGAGATATTTATATCCAGCCATTATAGCAAAACCCTTTACGGACAAACGAGTGAACATTGTCACCAGATGATTATAATGCAACATTTTTGATTCTTCGAAGTCAGTATAAGGATGCTCCGAAAAAGCAATGGTACCGTGCAACATGTTTGTAACCTTAGTCCACCGCGGCAAGACGTATTTATCGGGGATTGCCTTGAAATTTTTTTGAGTGAAAAACTGCAAAATGTGTCAACACAACATGCCTTGGAACTCAAACTTCTTGCAAACACATGTCATTGTATCCGTCTCTATGTCATGGCTGACTGTATATAGTCTACGCACTTTCTCAGAGGTGAGGTTGTTCATCAACAAATAAACCTTGTATTCACGTGTAACTTTTCTGCCACCTTGTTTATACTGTATCGTCCCCATTTTTGCAGCTCAACTTGGTATTGCACGAACATCTCCTTTATACAGACTTCCACACCATTCACCTCCAGCGGGGTCTCAAGCAACCTTCTTCTTTGTTTGTACGTGCTTGCAAAATCCGCAGCCCTTTCTTTCACAAATAACTGTGCAACCGCTTTTTATTACATGAACATCTCCTTCATACGGACTTTCGCACCATTGACCTCCAACGAGGTCTCAAGCAACCTTATTCTTTGTTTGTATGTGCTTGTAAAATCCGCAGCCTTTTCTTTCACGAATATATGTGCAATCGCTTTTTGGTCATTTATGACTAAACTCTTCAAATTCGTAGCTGTACCTACATAGCTATCGAACAGGGTGTTCACAAATTCACTCCTGCCTGTCGTTTTCACGCCCACAGAAAAATACCTTATGGTGTAAATGCTAATCCATTGTTCTTTGAGCTCATACAAGTGTTGGAGCCACTCATGGTCTTGTAATAAATAATCCTCAACAAGTTTTTCCCACCTTTTTTCAAATTCCTCGATCGTTAATGACTTGTTAACGCACCTGTCAAAATCTTGTTTAAAGTCTGAATACTTTGCATATACGTGATGCAGATGTTCAAGGTATTTGTTGCTTATGTGCCAAGTGCACAAGTTGTCTCAAGTATCTCGGAAGACAATAGCAATAGCCTTCTTCATTGACAAATCTTGATCAGTGATGATAACTTTAGGTACTTTGTTGTTCATGGCTTTCAGCCACGTCTTAAACAACCATACAAAAGAACTTTCGCTCTTATCCCTTAACAATGTGAACCCAAATAGGATGGAGTGATAATGATGATTAATGCTTATGAAAAGAGCTAAAGGCATCGAGTACTTGTTGGTACGGTAGGTGGTGTCGAAAGTCACAACATCTCCAAAATGCTGATAAGAAAGTCTCGAACGACCGTCAACTCAAAAAATTATGGTGACTCGGTGCTCGTAGGCAAGATTATACTCGTAATTAAACTGCGGGTCCTCCGTTTGCATCCACTTCAGGAGGCTCATTGTGGATTGAGCATCATTGATGTCAAATGCGGCTCATCTTTGGGTTTGGACCGCATTAGAAACTTCTGTTGTATTGAAATTCAAATTATGAATTCCCCCAGTCTGTTCAGCAAGAACATTAACAATGTCGGTAGGTCCTATCCGCGTGTTACTCATTGTGTGAATCAGGCTCCTTGCGATATTACTCATCTTCTTGTGTTGATGCATCTGAATCACCTTTGAGGGCGTTGCTAATGAGTGATTTGTACCAATTTCAAGCTAGTAATAAGCCAATGATCTTGTTTGGGTTTATGACTTACGAACATCTTGACCTTGCAATCCGTGAGCGCAAAAAAGTCCTATCTTCGGGGCGCATATCCCACTTCATAATCACTAGAAAGGTATAGAAATTCTACATAGGATAATAAAAAGGAATGCTTCCTTCTATTGTTGCACACACTAATTCTTAGAACACTTTACACCCCCATATACTTTACACTATCTCAAACTTCCTCTGCCTTCGACCCTTTTCATAGATGAAAGGATCATGTACATATGATTCTTTAACAGTGAAAATCCTATATTATTTTTTGTAAGATCATCTTTTTTCTTTTATTATGGCAGACATATTTTTATGTTCTCCACTTGGCTTTGTTATTTTTCACTGGCACTTGTGTCCATTTCAGTCATGCTTATCTTGTATCTCGAACCCTTTTGTACATCTCAAAAGTTTGGCTAGGTAGATCAGGTTCTTCTTGTCCTTGGCTTTGAACTGTTTGTAGAGTTTGATTACTTGATGTTGTCTCTATTAAGAGGGCTCTATGAATGCTCTACACCCCCTCAGGATTACTATCCTTTGTCTATCTCAGAGACATGCTTCTTAAGGATCGGCTACTATGTTTTTAATGGTTTCATGGACAAAAATGATTCTTTCAACTTGTCTTTCTACACATTATGTGTTCCATAGTTCATCCTTGTGTGGCCGGTATGAATTCATTAACGTTATTATTAGTCAATCGATTGGTTTCGCTTCTTTCTGCCAAGGTTGACAGTATCTGGACTGAGATAATCTTTTGACCGAATCCCATAACTCCAAGAGCATATCGAGCTATAGCTGGGAGATTTTATAGAATCCAATCATCTCGGTCTATTTAGATTGTGTCAATGGGTCATTGTTCAATCCATTTAAGATCAATCTTGTTTGATAGTAGTGTGAGGCTTGGCCGTACATAATCGTAATTCAGGAATGCTTTCATTTCTGGTCTGCAAAGGATCTCTTCATGTTCATTTCTCTTTTTCGCTGGTTCTTTTATTTTAGTAGTGATATCAGACAGGAGTAATGGTTCTAGTTTTTCTAGAAATCAGATTCTTTCTTCTTTTTCTTGTAGAACTATTATTCTTTCTTTCTCGTTTATATTAAGCCTTTTTTCCAAGTGATTAACATAATCAGTTAATTGGCTGAGGGTTCTTCGTAACACTTTTCAATAATTTTCCCTCAATTAGTACCAGGCTTTTCTGAAGAGATTTTTGCTCTCTTCACATAACCCCGGATCATAAAACGATTTTGTTTTTATCATCAATGGCTTGTATTATGGTAACATTCTGTTTTGAAGATCTTTCATTTTCGTCAGTTGCCATCTTTCTCTTTAAACCCTTGTTGTTAGGAAAGTAAATTTTTATTGTCTTGCTCATTTGTTTAGGGTGCCTTGCTGTCGAGGTTTCAGCGTTACTCTCTTTATTCCAAAGCTTATGCATCGGTTTTGACTGCTTAGTTTTGTATCTTCTTGTTTTAGGAGTTGCGGGTTGGTAGTCCCAACCATCCTTTTCTGCTACTGGGAGAGGGTTTGTGAATGACAAAGAACTATCGTCCCTTTTAGGGTAAATGACCTGGTAATCAAATTTTTCTGATGGCTCTCCCAATAGATCAACTTCGGGATCTATTGCTTCATGCCTTTCTAATAAATCCTTTTGAGTATTTTATTTTGAGGTTACAAGTCCCTGCATCCTAAAACATAATTCCCTGGTTAGGCAGTTTGCAAGTGCATTTTTGGCTGATAAGATGTATTCTACATCAAAAGTATAATAGCTAAATCATTGTTATCATCGATAAAGTCTTGTTTGACTAACATCTTTTAGGCCTCTCTTAAGGAAAGCTTTAGAACACCTATTATCTGTTCTGATAAGAAAGTGTTCAGAAACTAAAAGTATGTAAACACCTATTCCTGAGCGTTCTCGGTGAAACTGGAGAAGTAAGATATGAACTTTTTACTTGAGCTTTGGCCTTACGCGTGTACTTCTGAATCACTATCTGCATTGTTTGACTGTCACGGTGAGAAAGATTTACTATATTTGCCTGAAATTTTCTAATTGTTACCAATATAAGGAGTAGTATCTAATTTTTGATTTGGGCCATAAGTGAAATCTACAATGTGGTCTCCTTTTACCACCTTACTCATATTTCACCTTAGATTCAGATTCGATCCTTAGGTACAAAATTTTATTACATTGCCTTAAAGACATGAGATGCGTAGAGATTATGTAAAGAGATTCTGTAGAAATTGCAAGAAATTAGCAACAAGGTGTTATCTTACACTATGTGTATCAATACCAGACACTCTTTGCTCCTGTCAGACGCAACGAATGTCACCTTTTTTTCAACCCTAAAAGTAAGAAGAAATTGAAATTTCTTTCAGCCAAAGGCATAACTTCTAGCAGATTCATATATGCATCGCCTGAAAGCACAAAAAGATTATGGACCATTTCTTTTTGTAAAATGATGACCGCTACATAGAGTAGTAGTCAGGCAAATTTTTTCAAAACCAAAAAGACATCTTAGCCGTCCAATTTGCCACGTGGACGACCAGATGCAAGTTAGAGAAATAGCTATTTATTTAGCGATATATATATATATATATATATATATATATATATATATATATATATATATATATATATATATATATATATATATAAGAGATCCACTACCCACACATGCAATTTAATTTACTTGCCAACGCAATCTGGCCGTCTATCAGTGATTTATGAACAGTCCATATTAAATCTTCTTCTTCAATAGTACTAGATAACCCTAATACTTTAACGTATTTGCAATTTAAACCCAAACCATTAGAAAAATATAGTTTTATCTACCCTAATACTTTGTCACATATAATATAAACCACAAGATTATTTTATGATATAATGCTACGTACAGAGATGTTGTTTTTGGTCCTTGAATGTACTCCCGCCATGCTTCTCCTGTTACTTTTTAATATCTAAGCTTTTCACCAACTGGACACACAACTTGATGTCTTACTTTTCTCAGAATTGGCTAATGGCTATTATCCAACACTCTCAAGCTTCTAGGATATTTGTTTGAAAAGTGCAGTAGAAAAATGTCGTACTAAAATCAATACTTCTTTATTCATACTGGAAAGGAAATTTTACATAAGAGCAATAAAAAAGAAGGCTTCCTTCTATTATTGCACACACTTCACACTCTCTCAAAACTTCCTCTGCCTTCTTATTCTTACTTCGACCCAGATGAAAGGATCAGGCACATAGGATTCTTCAACAGTGAAAATCCCCTATTATTTTTGTAGGGTCATCTTTTTCTTTTATTATGGCAGGCATCTTTATTATGTTCCCCACTTGGCTTTGTCATTTTTTCACTGGCCATTATGTCCATTTCAATCATGCTTATCCTATGGTCCCGAACCCTCTTGTACAACTCAAAATTTTGGCTACGCAGATCATGTTCTTCTTGTCCTTGGCTGTTGAACAGTTCATAGAGTTTGATTATATGATCTTGACATTTTTTGGGGGGCTCTATGGATGCTCTACACCCCTTCAGGATTATTATCCTTCGTCCATTGCAAAAATATACTTCTATGGGGTCGGCTACCGTGTTTTCAATGGTTGCATGGACACAACTAATTCTTTCAATCTTGTCTTTCTCTGGATTATATGTGTTCCATAGCTCATCCTAATGTGGTTGGTAGAAATTCATTAACTTTTTATTAGTGAATCGATAAATGAAAGAAATCTGGTATGGCTGGTAGAACTTGTGATGCCAAGGAATGTGGGTTCGTACCTACGTGGAGGTACCAAAAGGCTGCAGTCCGAGTCAGCTTCCAAGTATGCAAAGTGAGAGACAGTGAGGGCGGAGGAAGAGCAGAGAGTAAGGCTCCCCAAACAGGTCGTGAGGGCTGGCAGTGCTGTGCAGACAAGGCGGAGATGAACATGGTCGGCAGTCGACAATCCAAGCTAAGGTCCAAGTCAGGGGTGCAGCGTTAGGGGTCCGATGTCAGAAGTTCAAATGTATTTCTCTCTCTAGAATTTCCAGAGAGAATGGGTTTTTAGAGAGAGAAAGTGAAAAATGTCAAATGAGAGAGAATACTTTAAATGAGTTCCAAAGTCCACTATTTATAGGCAAAAGTATGCCTACGTCATCAGCTGACACGTGTCATCCTCTGGGAGTGACACGTCACTAGGGGGTCCGTAAATACCGGTTCTCCGTTGGACTGCCGGTTCCTAAATTTGTGTTGCCTGCCCCACACAGCGTCACTCTACCTGTCCGAGAAGACTGACCACACCATGACAGCATGATCAGAGTAAGCCCGTTGCCCTAGCCACCGGTCCAAGCCCATACTGAATCCCACAAGGTGTGTCAAGAGATGCGTAGAGAACCTGACAGTGGTGAGGGTTGCCCTTATAGCCAACTACCAGGCGGACTAGGCGCGATGCCCTCCAAAGACCTGCTCCCGTTCCGGAGTAACCAGTGGGTCATCGTCCTAGGGGTGCCGATGATCACTGGTAACATGAGTGGACATGGTCGCAGCTCAGTGCCTAGTGTCATGCAAGTCACCCCAGACGGCGATAGCTTTGTGGTAACGAGCCTATCCCGGTGCGAAGGGTCCTCATGCCAGAGCACTACGAGCGGAGCCCCCGGAATGAAGACGGCGATAACTTTGTGGTAACGAGCCTATCCAGCAACGAAGGGTCCTCATGTCGAAGCACTACGAGCAGAGCCGCTGGGAATTTTGTACACTTCGGAGAGTGGGTCGAAGCATGTTCCACGTCCATGGCGTGGGCACATGGTGTGGTGAATGAGTGTGGTGCCCAAAGGCATGTAACATGATTATGGCGCGTGGGCACGGTGACTACCGTCGCGAGACATGATTATGGCGCATAGGCGCGACGACAACCATCGCGGGAGAATACTTAGTGTCGGGGCACATGTCATGAAAGTGGCGCACGGGCGCTGTCATGGTGCCGGGGGCAGTCATGGTGCCGGGGGCACTGTAGTGTGATAGGGAGCCAGGAGGCATGGTTGTATTAGCGGCGCGACACATGGGCACGACGCAATGTTAGAGACAGCGCACGGGCGATGGTCGTCGAGGAGATGGCACCAGGCACCCGGACGATAGTGCGCGGCCGCGAGCGACAACGAGCGTCGTGTGGCCACAGGTGATGGGTGAGCATTACAGAGACAATGCGTTTGAACGAGATGCAAAAGGAGGCTCTAGCAGCCCCCCGAGACAAGAGTGGCAGACCCCTCCTTAAAGATGGTGGTTGACCCCCCCTTAAAGGGGGCGGCCGACCCCTCCCTAAAGAGGGTGGTTGACCCCCCCCCCCCTTTTTAGAGGGAGGTGGCTGAGCCCTCAAGGTGGTGTCGCTCACTTGCATGCTTTTCCTAAGTGTTGGTGTCGCTGACGTTGTTACGTTGGCGACAAAAAATATGTTAGTCACGGATTGCCCCGAACATTCGATGAAAGATGCATTTTGACCGGTTTCAAAGCGTTGAAAAATTAACCGTTGAATATGTGACGTGTCGCGCAAAACGGGGCCCCTGGTGGGCCCTTGGGTGCGACCAGAATAGGTTGGGAACAACTTGATTTCACTTTTGTTTTTGCTAAGATTGAAAGTATCTGGACTATGACAATCTGTTGATTGAATCCCACAACTCCAAGAGCACATCAAATTATAGCTGAGAGATTATCGATGAGTTGCCAATCATCTCGGTCTTTTTCGAATGTGTCTATGAGGCCATGTTCAATCTATTTAAGATCAACATTGTGTGATGGAAATGTGAGTCTTGGGCAGGCATAATCTCAATTCAAGAACGCTTTCAATACTGGTTTGCGAAGGATCTCTTCGTGTTCATTTTCCTTCCTGGCTAGCTCTTTTTTTTGTAGTGATATAGCTGCGAGCAATGATTCTAGTTCTTCTAGCAATCAGATTATTTCTTCCTTTTCTTGTAGGACTAACATTCTTTCTTCATCGTTTATATTAAGCATTTTTTATAAGTGCTTAACATAATCAGTTAATTGACTGAAGCTTCTTCGTAACTCTTTTCGGTAATTTTCCTCAGATAGTGCCAGACATTTCTAAAGAGATTTTTGCTCTCTTCACATAACCTCGGATCATGAAACGATTTTGTTTTATCATCATTGGTTTGTGTTATGGTAACATTCTGCTTTGAAGATTTTTCAACTTCTTCAGTTGCTGCTTTTCTTTTTAGATCTTTGTTGTTAGGATAGTAATTTTTTATTTTCTTGCCCACTTGCTTAAGGCACTTTGCTGTCTAGGTTTTAGCCTTACTCTATTTATTCCAAAACTTATGCATTGGTTTTGAACGCTTAGTTTTGTATTGTCATGTTTTAGGGCTTTCAGGTTAGTAGTTCCAACCATCTTCTTTCGCTATTGGCAAGGATTTGTGAATGACAAAGAACTATCCTATTTGTTTTTAGGGTAAATGATGTAGTAGTCGAATTTTCCTGATGGTTCTCTCAGTAGATCGACTTCAGGATCTTCTGCTTCATACATTTCTTTTAAGGGTTTTTGAGTAGTCTTTTTTGGGATAACAACTCCCTGCATCATATAATTTCCTAATTAGGCTATTTGCAAGTGCATTTTTGGCTGATTAGATGTATTCTACATCAAAAGTATAATAGCTGAATCATTGTTGTCATCGATAAAGTCTTGTTTGACTAACATCTCTCAGGTCTCTCTTTAGGATAGCTTTAGAACATCTATTATATGTTATGATAAGAAAGTGTTCTGAAATTAGAAATGTAACATCCCGGAATTTTTCGGAACGTTAACACTTGCTCGATCACTTACACTAAGTTAATAGAACCTTCAATCTCATAAAAATAATACCACAAACTATCAGAGCAACGAAACCATCGATAAATGTATCACCCTCACTGTACATGTGTCGATAAATTTATCCACACATGGGTTCTAATGTTCTATACTAACTTAAACCAATTTTTTTTGCTCAGCTCTAATCCACACTCAAGCAAACTAAACCTAATGCTGGTTATCACCTGCAGAAAGGAAGTCAAAGGAGAGTGAGCTTTTGAGAGCTCAGTAAGGTCGATCAAAGATTAAAAACAACGATTCAGACAAGTTTTCATATAGAATCAAATGTTAGTTTTTAAAAGTATTTTCAAATAAAACACATCATTTCAATACAGACGAACAATACGAACGATTTTACATTGAAGTCAATAACATCTTTTCAAAGAATTTTATTTTTGATGAAATCACAGCAATTCGATATAAACATAGGGACGAGTATCATCTCAATCCCTTAAGTCAGTAGTCATTCAAAACACTTCAGGTATAATAAAAAGAGATAGGTAATATTGAATATGAGCAGTCCACTATAGCAAAGCCACCCCGGCAGTGCTCGATATGCTTTACATATGCATATGTACACTGGCTAGTCTATTTATGTACTAGTTTAACCCAATCAACAGACCATCCTTATAATGCCAACAATACGAACCATCCTTATGACTCCCAAGATTACTAACTCATATCGACATTTAGAAAAGATAAATACAATTGAAAGTGCTTTGCGATAATCGAATCAATAAACAGATGAGAATGAGAAGATATAAGTACAACTCAAAATGTTTTACGATGATCGAATCAATAAACATATGAGAATGAAACAGGAATTCCAAACAATCGTTATAAGGCTCAAATTAGGGTTTCATGGGCAATATCCAAATATTTTCATGGAAATTTAATAAAACCATAGTTTCACGAAATTTGCAAAACAGTTAAAATTAAACACATGAATTTAGATTGATGAGTAGGGCTCGGATATAATTCCTTACCTCTATCCAAGCTATGTTCGCTGCTAAGCAACCTCGTTCAGATCCTTTGATTTAACCTATATTGATAACTATTTATCAGAATAAAATCTAGTCTCATAAAAAATGAACCCAAAGCTAATTTCTTAAATGTTACTCGCTCTGACACTCTCAACTCAAACCAAATCAAAACGGTTTCTACATACGACCACTAACCGAGAACCCGACACACTCCCTAGTGCATAACGATACGCCAAAATTCATAATAAAAAGTCAAATTATGAATCTTCTGAATTTTGGAATATTTTTGAATTAAAATATTTTTTTAAAAAACCAGAAAGCCCAAAAATAGCTATTAATATTTCAACTCAAAACAAAGTCCCATAAATTTTAAAATAGCTTTAAAATATACAAGGATAATATAAAAATTGAAATCAAGAATTCAAAAGTGTCGAAATCATTTTAAAAATCATCTGTTTTATTCAATCAAATGCGATATGGATAATAATAGCAAATCAACTCTAAAATTTACGAAACTAAAACGAAGTTATCTTTATGCTACAAAAACATTACTAAAAGTTTTCCAGAATTTAATATGAATTTCAAAGGCTCCAAACAGATTTTAAAAGAAATGAAATTACAGAAAATATTAAAAATACCAAACGATATCAGAAAAGTACGAAAATTTAACAGTAATTCTGATATTGCCCTAAAATCCTTCCTGTAAAGTTTCATCATTTTTCATCAATTGTACATTACCCAACAGCCACATGGTACAACTGTGCAAGCACAGTGTACCACTTTACAGCATAAACCCATCCCTGTTCATCATCATCTTCTTCTTCCACCTCTGTCCAAACCCAGAACTTACCCTCACATAGAATCCCTTCAAGGCATCCCTTTTTCTTGCTTTACACTCACTCTAGTATGTACAAACATCCTCACATCTCACATAAAAACACCCACACTCAACAATTAAACACACACACACACACACATTCCAGACCCACTGCCTCACGACAGTGGGTCTTCTTCTTGTTCAAATATACACATGCATACCAACATCACACATACACACAACCTATTTGCACAACTCTCCTTACCCATAAATACACAGCACACCCGAATTACACACAAAACACGCAGTCACGCATCTACTACACCCACATAAAATCACCTCCGCAGAGCTGCAACCACTGCCTTGCACGGTAGTGGATTTTCTTTGATCACAACACCCCTTTCAAACCCATCTTTACACTACACATGGCAGCCACCATGGCTGTGTTCTTGAACCACACCCATACAACTTTATGGCAATGACCTCTTAGCGACATGGCTGTCCAACACACACCATCCATAAACAAAACGCACAAAAATTTGTCACACAACAAGCAGCTATGCAGTCCCGTTCCTCCATTATTACACACCCACGGCAGCCCCATGGCTGCCCCCCTCACGCTCAACACCCCATCATGCCTGCTCTATCCCATGTCCCTATATACCCATAAATTCATGGCAGCCACCATGGCTGCCCTCCCCTCACGCAGACTTGCTCCCTACGGTTAATAATTACACACATATATCACTCTACAGAGTAGATTCATTCAGGAAAAAAAATAGAAATCTCACCGAAAATTTGGACTTTTCGCTGAAATTTTCTGACTGCCGTCCTTCTTTCTCTTCATATTCCTGTATATGAATAATTCTCCCTCCCTCTGACTGCCGTCCTTCTTTCTCTATATAATTCTCTATATATGAATTTATATAGAGAATTCCTGTATATAGCTTCCATTCTCTATATAATTCTCCCTCCCTCTCACGAATACCCACCGTCTCTCTCTCTCTTTCTATTTTTCTCCTTTTGTTTATCTTTTCTCTCTCTCTCTCTAACCGAATTCCCTTTTGATCTTTCCATATATCAGTCTCTCTCTTGCTCTGCTGTGTAACCGAAAATCCCACTTAAGGTAGCTTAATTCTCTCCACTTTTATCTCCTCCTTGATCCCCTCTCTTTCCAAAATAAAAGGGTTGACATTATTTTTAAAATAAATCAAAGTTTATTCCTTTTATTTTCTAATACCCTCGATTTAAATTAATTTTAACTAACCCACTCCTTATCCCACGTTAAATAATTATAGCGTCCAACTTCACTAATCTACAACATTTCGGTTAATAATGTCACTGAAGTTGACAAAATATATATTGCTCACCGAATCGTCGCTAAAGGTCTATTAAATACTTAGCTTTATTATTTTTATTTTTTGTTTAACCGCAAAACCAGCCTTTGATTTTGAGGTGTTACAAGAAATATGTAAAAAGATTTTATGCCACATTTTACAGCTAAAAACTCTTTTCCGTTTATGTAATACTGAGATTCTACATCCTTAGAGGTTCTACTCCAATATCTACACAATTGTTTTTCAGTTTGATGAGGGGGTATTGCTTTTAATAATGCACCCCAACAATTTTCAGAAGCGTCGGTTTCTAGAACTAGCTTGTCTCATTGTTTAGGCAATCTTAGTTTCGGCAGGGTTTTAACCTGAGCTTTTATCCAAAGAACATTTTGTGTATCTTTATCTTCCCATATCCACTTTCATTTTCTTTAAGGCTTCTATTAGGTTTGATAAATGCGGGATGAATTTCCTCACGTAATTTAACAACCTGATAAATCATTGAAGTTGCTTTACATCATTGACTTATTCTGGAAATATATTTATTTTTTTAACTATGTAATCTTGAAGGACAGTTTTTCTACTATCTTCTATTCACAATCCTAGAAACTTAATGGTGGTTTGTTCCCATTCTCATTTCTTTTGTGATAATACTAATCCATGGTCAATGAATTCTTGTGCTATCTTTTTTGATGATTTTTATGTTCTCTGATTTTTTAGAATACTAATATATCATCTATGTACGCTGCTCATTAGTCTCCGTGCTTTCTAAAAATGTTATCCATCCTTCTTTTGAATAAAGGTGGCGCATTTTAATCCAAATGGTAACACCGTCCATTCATAGTGCCTTTGTGGTGCGCTAAAGGTAGTTTATGGAATTGATGATTCTTCCATTTTGATTTGCCAATATCCATTTTTTAAATCAAACTTTGAGAAAAAAGTTCGCTAGTTGGATTTTGTTTATCAGCATATCCTTGTTTGGAATTTTATAGCCATCTTTGACTATTGTTGTGTTTAAAACTCTATAGTTTATGACTAATCTGGCTTTTCTCTAGCCTGTTCTGCATGATTTTTTTTTACCATGAAAGCTAGACTTGAATTAGGACTCTCGCTAGGTCTTATTAACCCTTGTTTTAGTATTTGAGGGTTCAAATTTCTAGACAATCTCAAGACTATGTTGCATTGGTTTTACGTTAACCACATAATCTTTATCCTTGAGGGTTAATGCTGCCCGAGGTTTATCCTTTCCCATAATTTTAGCGGGCTATCACTAAAATTATTTTCTAACATCTTTTTTTATGTTATCAAGCTTAGAAATTTCTTTTCGTGGTTTGCGTTGATAATGTTGGTTTATTTCTTTAACTTAATTTCATGTTCTTTGGTTACTTCTTCGTTAAGTTACTCTTCCTTGGTTATTTTTTCTTTGAGTAACCTTTTCCATGAGTCTGCTTTGTTCTCCTCAACTTGCTGGGCTGCGTAGAGAGGCTCACTCTTGATATATTTTTGTATTTCTCCTAACTTTTCTGGATGAAAACCAAATTTACATATTTGAGTAACATATTTTAATAACAATATTTTTTGACGTTATATTTCAATATGAAACTCTTCCTAAATAAATGGTCGATTTTCAAGTTTTGTTAAGAAAGCATTCATATTTGAAAATTGCGGTCTAAAGAGTTGAATCGGATTAATCGCTCTATAATGAATTGTTTTCCATTAATTGTAACCAGAATATGATATGTTTCATATTCTCGTTCGAACTCATCATCATTTGCTATTCGCATGCTCATGAGTTGATCTATTTTGATCCATTTTTCTTTTGGTAAGATGCCTGGGGCAATAGGTTGCTCCTGTATCCATTAGAGCATTTATTTTATAAAGGTGATATCCCTGGGAGTCAAAACTTAATTCTATTGAAGAATTGTTTGGACTTACTGCTATATGTTTATTACTTATCTTTTTGGAGGTTCTTTTACCCTTAATAATACTCATAGTGGCTTGGATATCCTTTTCAAGCTCATCTCTTGTCAAGCCCTTTTTTTTAAGCTTTTTTTGGACAGTGTCATGTATGGATGTTGTGGTCATTACATGTTTGGTTTCTACACGTGATGACATACTTCGTCTGATTGGAAAGGTAATTGTTTTGCACCATATGATGTCTTCATCAGAACTTTCTTATCTTTGGTAGAGTCTTCTACCATTTTTTTCTCTACCTTTGCCTTTTGGATTTGTGGACGTGGAAGGTGTAGAAGAGACGGAATGTCTCTTTGGTTTTTTTAGGATGACAACACCTTTATTGTCCTTAATTTGCATGTGTTCTAGTTGTTTACTAGCTAATCCTTCTCCTATCACCCATTTTTTAGGCCATGATAGTTGCTTTGGATTTATCTTCTGTGCTCTTATTGCTTGGACATTACTAGTTATTTGTTCAAATAGTTCAACTTTGCCATTTAGCATTTTACTTAGTGGATTTGTGGTATTTGGGGGAAGATAAAATGCCACCATTGACAAGTTGCCGACTTTCTAGTTAATTTCCTTTTTAATCCCTCAACTTCTCAGCAGTTAATTAAAACACATCATACTTTTCAAAAACCTAAACTGACCCTTCTCAAGTTTAGATTATGTCATTCCTGACCAAAGGAGAATTTGGTCATACAAAACTGGTACCATACCAGTTTGTAGCGCAGTACGATGACACTATGAATGGACAATATTACCATTCGGATTGAAAAATGCTCCACCTCTATTCCAAAGTAGGATGGATAACATTTTTAGAAAGCACGGAAACTAATGTGTAGTGTACATGGATGATATATTAGTATTCTCGAAATACAGAGAAGTACAGAGAAATCATCTAAAAGAGATAGCACAAGAATTTGTTGATCATGGATTAATACTATCACAAAAGAAATGTGAATGGGAACAAACCACCATTAGCTTTGTAGGATTGAGAATAGAAGACAGTAGAAAAATTGTCCTTCAAGATCACATAGCTGAAAAAATAAAGCTATTTCCAAAATAAATTATGTAAAAAAATTTCAAAGATTTATTAGGTTGTTAGGATATGCGAGAAAATTCATCCCGCATTATCAAACCTAACTGAAGCTTTAAGTAAAAACTTAGAAAATGAAAGTAGATATGGGAAGATAAAGACACCCAAAATGTTCTTTGGATAAAAGGTCAAGTTAAGACCTTGCCTAAACTAAGCTTGCCTAAACATGGAAATAAGCTAGTTATAGAAACCGATGCTTCTGAAAATTGCTGAGGTGTAGTATTAAAAGCAATACCCCCGATCAAACTAAAAGAACAGTTCTGTGTATATTAGAGTGGAACATTCAAAGATGCAGAAATTTGGTATCACATAAATGAAAAAATATTTTTAGCTATAAAATGTGGCATACAATCTTTTTACATATTTCTAGTTTTAGAACACTTGCTTATCAGAATATATAATAGGTGTTTCAAAGCTTCCTAAAGAGAGACCATGTTAGTCAAATAAGAATTCATCGATGGCAACAATGGTTCAACTATTATACTTTTGATGTAGAATATATCTCATCCGCAAAAAATGCACTTGCCATTTGCCTAACCAAGGAAGTTATAACATCACAAAAGACTACTCAAAAGGCCTTGAGATCCTAAAGTCGATCTACTGGGCGAACCATAAGGAAAATTCGACTACTACGTCATTTACCCTAAAAAGAAAGAGGACAGTTCTTTGTCATTCACAAAGCCCCCCCCCCCCCTCCCCCCAGTAGCGGAAGAATATGGTTGGTACTACTAACCTGAAATCCCTAAACACATGATGATTTAAAACTAAGCATTCAAAACCAATGCATAAGTTTGGGAGCAAAAGAGAGTAAGCCTGAAACCTCGACAACAAAGTGTCCTAAACAACTGGGCAAGAAAATAAAAGATTATTATCCTAACAACAAGGATATAAAAAGAAAATTGGCAGCTGACGAACATGAAAAATCTTTAAAGCAGAATGTTACCATAACACAAACCAATGATAATAAAACAAAATCATTTTATAATCCAGGGTTATGTGAAGAGAGCAAATTTTTTTTTGGAAATGTCTTGTACTACCTGAGGTAAATTTACTGAAAAGAGTTACGAAGAACCCTTAGACAATTAACTGATGAAAAAGGAATGATAGTCCTACAACAAAAAGAAGAAAGAATCCGATTGCTAGAAGAATTAGAATCATTACTTTCAGTTAATGTCACTACTGAAATAAAAGAGCTAGTCAGGAAGGAAAATCAACACGAAGAGATCTTCCGCAAACCAGAAATGAAAGCACTCCTGAATTGAGATTATAGATGGCCAAGCCTCATATTATCATCCGACAAGATTAATCTTAAATGGATTGGACATGAACTCGTAGACACATTTGAAATAGGCTGAGATGATAGGCAACTCATCGATAATCTTCCAACTATAATTTGATATACTCTTGGAGTTATTGGATTCACACGAAAGATTATCACAGTCCATATATTATCAACCTTGGCTGAAAGAAGCGAAATCAAGTTCTACCAGCCATACCAGATTTCTTTCATTTATCGATTGACTAATAAAAGGTTAATGAATTTCTACCGGCCACACTTAGATGAATTGTAGAACACATATAATACGGAGAAAGATAGGATTGAAAGAATCAGTTTTGTCCATGCAACCATTGAAAATATGGTAGCCAAGCCCCAAAAAGCATGTTTCTACGATGGATGAAGGACAGTAATCCTGAAGGGGTTCATAGAGCTCTTTAGACAGGGTCAAAATCAAGTAATCAAACTCTGTGAACAGTTCAATAGCTAAGGACAAGAAGAACCTGATCGATCTGCCTAGCAAAATTTCTGATATGTACAGGAAGGTTCGCGACCACATGATAAGCATGATTGAAATAGACAAAAGTGCTAGTGAAAAATGACAAAGCCAAGTGGGGAACAGAATAAAGATGTCTGCCATAATAAAAGAAAAACATGACCCTATAAAAAATAATAGATAATTTTCACTATTGAAGAATCATATGTCCCTGATCCTTTCATCTATAAAAATGGTCGAATTAAGGGTTAGAAGGTAGATGATGTACGAGAGATTGTGAAGTGTGTAAGAGTGTGAAGTGTGAAATATGCTAAGAATTAGTGTGTGCTTTAAGAAGGAAACATTCATTTCTATTGCTCCTTGTAAAATTTCTTTTCCAGTATAAATTAAGAAATATTGGTTTTAGTACGACGTTTTTTCTACTGCACTTTTCAAACCAATATCCAAAAATCTTGAGATTGTTTGGTTATAGCCATTAGCCAATTATGAGAAACGTAAGGTATCGAGTTATGTGTCCACTTGATGAAAAGCTTGGATATCAAAAAGCAACAGGAGAATCATGGTGGACATACATTCAAGGACGAAGAATAACGTTTCTGTAAGTAACATTATATTCTAAAATAACCTCATGTGATTATAATGCATGTGACAAAGTATTTTGGTGCATAAATTTTTTCTAAAGTTTAGGGGTTTGATTTACATTAAAGTATTAGGGTTATCTGGCACTATTGAAGGATAAGACTTAATCTAAACCGTTCATAAATCACTAGTAGAAGGCCAGATTGCGTTGGCAAATATATATATATATATATATATACACACACACACACACACACACACACACACACACACAGACAGCTTAAAAAAGATTACCACACCACCATGCGCCGGCAAAAATAAAGGTGGAGTGGAATCGAGATGGTTTTGGGGGAGAGGGATAGAGACTTGGATTTGTAGAGAGAGACACGTGATTTTGATCCCAGTGGTTTGAAAAAGCACCATACATTCTTCTTTCACCACAAAATGATCAAAATTCAATGCAAAAACGGATATGCTGCTAACCTTAGGCAAGTTGCCTAATTCTAGCGACCAAAACTACGTCGTTTTAGTTTGAACTACATGTTCTTTTCCCCCCCTTCTTCCAGTCATTCTATCATTCCCCATCATTCTCTTTCTTATTACATCAGCCAAACCACCACTGCCGCAGGTCAGCCAATCCCTATCACCGGCCACCGTTGCCGGCCAGCCTCCA
>JAVXUO010002310.1:0-46646 GCA_033065855.1 Escallonia rubra
ATCGATTGGTTTCGCTTCTTTCTGCCAAGGTTGACAGTATCTGGACTGAGATAATCTTTTGACCGAATCCCATAACTCCAAGAGCATATCGAGCTATAGCTGGGAGATTCTATAGAATCCAATCATATCGGTCTATTTAGATTGTGTCTATGAGTCCTTGTTCAATCCATTTAAGATCAATCTTGTTTGATAGTAGTGTGAGGCTTGGCCGTACATAATCGTAATTCAGAAACGCTTTCATTTCTGGTCTGCAAAGGATCTCTTCATGTTCATTTCTCTTTTTCGTTGGTTCTTTTATTTTAGTAGTGATATCAGACATGAGTAATGGTTCTAGTTTTTCTATAAATCAGATTCTTTCTTCTTTTTCTTGTAGAACTATTATTCTTTCTTTCTCGTTTATATTAAGCATTTTTTCCAAGTGCTTAACATAATCAATTAATTGGCTGAGGGTTCTTCGTAACTCTTTTCAGTAATTTTCCTTCAGGTAGTACCAGACATTTCTGAAGAGATTTTTGCTCTCTTCACATAACCCCAGATCATAAAACGATTTTGTTTTTATCATCCATGGCTTGTATTATGGTAACATTCTGTTTTGAAGATTTTTCATCTTCATCAGGTGCCATCTTTCTCTTTAGATCCTTGTTGTTAGGATAGTAATTTTTTATTTTCTTGCCCATTTGTTTAGGGTGCCTTGCTGTCGAGGTTTTAGCCTTACTATATTTATTCCAAAGCTTATGCATCGGTTTTGACTGCTTAGTTTTGTATCTTCTTGTTTTAGGAGTTGCGGGTTGGTGGTCCCAACCATCCTTTTCTGCTACTGGGAGAGGGTTTGTGAATGACAAAGAACTATCGTCCCTTTTAGGGTAAATGACCTGGTAATCAAATTTTTCTGATGGCTCTCCCAATAGATCAACTTCGGGATCTATTGCTTCATGCCTTTCTAATAAAGCCTTTTGAGTATTTTATTTTGAGGTTACAAGTCCCTGCATCCTAAAACATAATTCCCTGGTTAGGCAATTTGCAAGTGCATTTTTGGCTGATAAGATGTATTCTACATCAAAAGTATAATAGCTGAATCATTGTTATCATCGATAAAGTCTTGTTTGACTAACATCTTTTAGGCCTCTCTTAAGGAAAGCTTTAGAACACCTATTATCTGTTCTGATAAGAAAGTGTTCAGAAACTAAAAGTATGTAAACAACTATTCCCGAGCGTTCTCGGTGAAACTGGAGAAGTAAGATATGAACTTTTTACTAGAGCTTTGGCCTTACGCGTGTACTTCTGATTCACTATCTGCATTGTTTGACTGTCACGGTGAGAAAGATTTACTATTTTTGCCTGAAATTTTCTAATTGTCACCAATACAAGGAGTAGTATCTAATCTTTGATTTGGGCCATAAGTGAAATCTACAATGTGGTCTCCTTTTACCACCTTACTCATATTTCACCTTAGATTCAGATTCGATCCTTAGGTACAAAATTTTATTACATTGCCTTAAAGACATGAGATGCGTAGAGATTACGTAAAAAGATTATGTAGAAATTGCAAGAAATTAGCAACAAGGTGTTATCTTACACTACGTGTATCAATACCGGACACTCTTTGCTCCTGTCAGACGCAACGAATGTCACCTTTTTTTCAACCCTAAAAGTAAGACGAAATTAAAATTTCTTTCAGCCAAAGGTATATCTTCTAGCAGATTCATATATGCATCGCCTGAAAGCACAAAAAAGATTATGGACCATTTCTTTTTATAAAATGATGACTGCTACAGAGAGTAGTAGTCAGGCAAATTTTTTCAAAACCAAAAAGACATCTTAGCCGTCCAATTTGCCACGTGGACGACCAGATGCGAGTTAGAGAAATAGCTATTTATTTAGTTGTATATATATGTATATATATATATATGTATATATATATATATATATATATATATATATATATATATATATAAATATAAATATAAAAGAGATCCACTAGCCACACATGCAATTTAATTTACTTGCCAACGCGATCTAGCTGTTTATAAGTGATTTATGGACAATCCAGATTAAATCTTCTCCTTCAATAGTGCTAAATAACCCTAATAATTTAACGTATTTGCAATTTAACCCTAAAACTTTAGAAAAATATAATTTTATATACCCTATTACTTTGTGACGTATAATATAAACTACAAGGTTATTTTAAGATATAATGCTACTTACAAAGATGTTGTTCTTTGTCCTTGAATGTACTCCCGCCATGCTTCTCCTGTTACTTTTTAATATCTAAGCTTTTCACCAAGTGGACACACAGCTTGATGTCTTACTTTTCTCAGAATTGGCTAATGGCTATTATCCTCTCAAGCTTCCAGGATATTTGTTTGAAAAGTGTAGGAGAAAAATGTCGTACTAAAATCAATACTTCTTTATTCATACTGGAAAGGAAATTTTACATAAGAGCAATAAAAAAGAAGGCTTCCTTCTATTGTTGCACACACTTCACACTCTCTCAAAACTTCCTCTGCCTTCTTATTCTTACTTTGACCCAGATGAAAGGATCAAGCACATAGGATTCTTCAACTGTGAAAATCCCCTATTATTTTTGTAGGGTCATCTTTTTCTTTTATTATAGCAGGCATCTTTATTATATTCCCCATTTGGCTTTGTCATTTTTTCACTGGCCATTATGTCCATTTCAATCATGCTTATCCTTTGGTCCTGAACCCTCTTGTACAACTCAAAATTTTGGCTACGCAGATCAGGTTCTTCTTGTCCTTGGCTGTTGAACAGTTCATAAAGTTTGATTATATGATCTTGACATGTTTTGGGGGGCTCTATGGATGCTCTACACCTCTTCAGGATTACTATCTTTCGTCCATCGCAAAAACATACTTTTATGGGGTCGGCTATCGTGTTTTCAATGGTTGCATGGACACAACTAATTCTTTCAATCTTTTCTTTCTCTGGATTATATGTGTTCCATAGCTCATCCTAATGTTGTCGGTAGAAATTCATTAACTTTTTATTAGTGAATCGATAAATGAAAGAAATCTGGTATGGCTGGTAGAACTTGTGATGCCAAGGAATGTGGGTTCGTACCTACGTGGAGGTGCCACAAAGGCTGCAGTTCGAGTCAGCTTCCAAGTATGCAAAGTGAGAGACAGTGAGGACGAAGTAAGGGCAGAGAGCAAGGCTCCCCAGACAGGCCGTGAGGGCTGGCAGTGCTGCGCAGACAAGGCGAAGATGAACATGGTCGGCAGTCAACAATCCAAGCTAAGGTCCAAGTCAGGGGTGCAGCGTTAGGGGTCCGATGTCAGAAGTTCAAATGTATTTCTCTCTCTAGAATTTTCAGAGAGAATGGGTTTTTAGAGAGAGAAAATGAAAAATGTCAAATGAGAGAGAATCCTTTAAATGAGTTCCAAAGTCCACTATTTATAGGCAAAAGTATGCCTGCGTCATCAGCTGACACGTGTCATCCTCTGGGAGTGACACGTCACTATGGGGTCCGAAAATACCGGTTCTCTGTTGGACTGTCGGTTCCCAAATTTGTGCTGCCTGCCCCACACAACGTCACTCTACCTGTCCGAGAAGACTGACCACACCATGACAGCATGATCAGAGTAAGTCCGTTGCCCCAGCCACCGGTCCAAGCCCTTACTGAATCCCACAAGGTGTGTCAAGAGATGCGTAGAGAACCTGATAGCGGTGAGGGTTGCCCCTATAGCCAACTACCAGGCGGACTAGGCGCGATGCCCTCCAAAGACCTGCTCCCGTTCCGGAGTAACCAGTGGGTCATCGTCCTAGGGGTGCCGATGATCACTGGTAACATGAGTGGACATGGTCGCAGCTCAGTGCCTAGTGTCATGCAAGTCACCCCAGACGGCGATAGCTTTGTGGTAACGAGCCTATCCCGGTGCGAAGGGTCCTCATGCCAGAGCACTACGAGCGGAGCCCCCGGAATGAAGACGGCGATAACTTTGTGGTAACGAGCCTATCCAGCAACGAAGGGTCCTCATGTCGAAGCACTACGAGCAGAGCCGCTGGGAATTTTGTACACTTCGGAGAGTGGGTCGAAGCATGTTCCACGTCCATGGCGTGGGCACATGGTGTGGTGAATGAGTGTGGTGCCCAAAGGCATGTAACATGATTATGGCGCGTGGGCACGGTGACTACCGTCGCGAGACATGATTATGGCGCATAGGCGCGAGGACAACCATCGCGGGACAATACCTGGTGTCGGGGCACATGTCATGAAAGTGGCGCACGGGCGCTGTCATGGTGCCGGGGGCACTGTAGTGTGACAGGGAGCCATGAGGCATGGTTGTATTAGCAGCGCGGCACATGGGCACGACGCAATGCTAGAGACAGCGCACGGGCGATGGTCGTCACGGATATGGCACCCGAACGATAGTGCGCGGCCGTGAGCGACAACGAGCGTCGTGTGGCCACAGGTGATGGGTGAGCATTGCAAAGACAATGCGTTTGAACGAGATGCAAAAGGAGGCGCTAGCAGCCCCCCGAGACAAGAGTGGCAGACCACTCCTTAAAAATGGTGGTCGACCCCCCCTTAAAGGGGGCGGCCGACCCCTCCCTAAAGAGGGTGGCCGACCCCCCCCCCCCCTTTAGAGGGAGGTGGTTGAGCCCTCAAGGTGGTGTCGCTCACTTGCATGCTTTTCCTAAGTGTTGGTGTCGCTAACGTTGTTACGTTGGCGACAAAAAATATGTTAGTCACGGATTGCCGCGAACATTCGATGAAAGATGCATTTTGACCGGTTTGAAAGCGTTGAAAAATTAACCGTTGAATATGTGACGTGTCGCGCAAAACGGGGCCCATAGTGGGCCTTTGGGTGCGACCAGAATAGGTTGGGAACAACTTGATTTCACTTTTTTTTTGCTAAGATTGAATCTACAGATTGAATCCCACAACTCCAAGAGCACATCAAATTATAGCTGAGAGATTATCCATGAGTTGCTAATCATCTCGGTCTATTTCGAATGTGTCTATGAGGCCATGTTCAATCCATTTAAGATCAACATTGTGTGATGGAAATGTGAGTCTTGGGCAGGCCTAATCTCAATTCAAGAACGCTTTCAATACTGGTTTGCGAAGGATCTCTTTGTGTTCATTTTCCTTCATCGCTAGCTCTTTTTTTTTTTGTAGTGATATAGCTGCGAGCAATGATTCTAGTTCTTCTAGCAATCAGATTATTTCTTCCTTTTCTTGTAGGACTAACATTCTTTCTTCATCGTTTATATTAAGCCTTTTTTATAAGTGCTTAACATAATCAGTTAATTGACTGAGGGTTCTTCATAAGTCTTTTTGATAATTTAACCTCAGATAGTGCCAGACTTTTCAAAATATATTTTTCCTTTCTTCACATAACCCCGGATCATAAAACCATTTTGTTTTATTACCATTTATTTGTGCTATGGTAACATCATGCTTTGAAGATTTTTCATCTTCGTCAGTTGCCACTTTTCTTTTTAGATCCTTTTTCTGTTATGATAGTAATTTTTTATTCTCTTACCTACTTGTTTAGGGCACCTTGTTGTCAAGGTTTTAGCCTCACTCTCTTTATTCTCAAACTTATGCATTGGTTTTGAACGCTTAGTTTTGTATTGTCCTGTTTTAGGGCTTTCAAGTTAGTAGTTCCAACCATCTTCTTTTGCTATTGGAGAGGATTTGTGAATGACAAAGAACTGTCCTACTTGTTTTTAGGGTAAATGATGTAGTAGTCAAATTTTCCTGATGTTCTCTCAGTAGATCGACTTCAGGATCTTCTGCTTCATACATTTCTTTTAAGGCTTTTTGAGTAGTCTTTTTTGGGGTAACAACTCCCTGCATCATAAAGCATAATTTCCTAGTTAGGCTATTTGCAAGTACATTTTTGGCTAATGAGATGTATTCTACATCAAAAGTATAATAGCTGAATCATTGTTGTCATCGATAAAGTCTTGTTTGACTAACATCTCTCAGGTCTCTCTTTAGGATAGCTTTAGAACATCTATTATATGTTATGATAAGAAAGTGTTCTGAAATTAGAAATGTAACATCCCGAAATTTTTCGGAATGTTAACACTTGCTCGATCACTTACACTAAGTTAATAGAACCTTCAATCTCATAAAAATAATACCACAAACTATCAGAACAACTAAACCATCGATAAATGTATCACCCTCAGTGTACATGCATAATTAGTAAATTGAATTTAAACCTGAATAACAACCTAAAGAAGTTTATCCACACATGGGTTCTAATGTTCTATACTAACTTAAACCAATTTTTTTTGCTCAGCTCTAATCCACACTCAAGCAACCCAAACCTAATGCTGGTTATCACCTGCGGAAAGGAAGTCAAAGGAGAGTGAGCTTTTGAGAGACCAGAAAGGTCGATCAAAGATTAAAAACAACGATTCAGACAAGTTTTCATATAGAATCAAATGTTAGTTTTTTAAAGTATTTTCAAATAAAACACATAATTTCAATACAGACAAACAATACGAACGATTTTACATTGAAGTCAATAACATATTTTCAAAGGATTTTGTTTTTGATGAAATCACATCAATTCGATATAAACATAGGGACGAGTATCATCTCAACCCCTTAAGTCAGTAGTCATTCAAAACACTTCAGGTATAATAAAAAGAGATAGGTAATATTGAATATGAGCAGTCCACTATAGCAAAGCCACCCCGGCAGTGCTCGATACGCTTTACATATGCATATGTACACTGACTAGTCCATTTATGTACTAGTTTAACCCAATCAACAGACCATCCTTATAACAGCAATTCGATATAAACATAGGGACGAGTATCATCTCAACCCCTTAAGTCAGTAGTCATTCAAAACACTTCAGGTATAATAAAAAGAGATAGGTAATATTGAATATGAGCAGTCCACTATCGCAACGCCCCCCCGGCAGTGCTCGATACGCTTTACATATGCATATGTACACTGACTAGTCCATTTATGTACTAGTTTAACCCAATCAACAGACCATCCTTATAACGCCAACAATACAAACCATCCTTATAACTCCCAGGATTACTAACTCATGTCGACATTTAGAAAAGATAAATACAATTGAAAGTGCTTTGCGATAATCGAATCAATAGACATATGAGAATGAGAAGAGATAAGTACAACTCAAAATATTTTACGATAATTGAATCAATAGACATATGAGAATGAAACAGGAATTCCAAACAATCGTTATAAGGCTCAAATTAGGGTTTCATGGGCAATATCCAAATATTTTCATTGAAATTTTATAAAACCATAGTTTCACGAAATTTGCAAAACAGTTAAAATTAAACACATGAATTTAGATTGATGAGTAGGGCTCGGATATAATTCCTTACCTCTATCCAAGCTATGTTCGCTGCTAAGCAACCTCATTCAGATCCTTTGATTTAACCTATATTGGTAACTATTTATCAGAATAAAATCTAGTCTCATAAAAAATAAACCCAAAGCTAATTTCTTAAATGTTACTCGCTCTGACACTCTTAACTCAAATCAAATCAAAACGGTTTCTACATACGACCACTAACCGAGAACCCGACACACTCCTTAGTGCATAGCGATTCCCCAAAATTCATAAAAAAAAGTCAAATTATGAATCTTCTGAATTTTGGAATATTTTTGAATTAAAATAATTTCTTTAAAAACCAGAAAGCCCAAAAATAGCTATTAATATTTCAATTCAAAACAAAGTCCCATAAATTTTAAAATAGCTTTAAAATATACAAGGATAATATAAAAATTGAAATCAAGAATTCAAAAGTGTCGAAATCATTTTAAAAATCATCCGTTTTATTCAATCAAATGCGATATGGATAATAATAGCAAATCAACTCTAAAATTTATGAAACTAAAACGGAGTTATCTTTATTCTACAAAAACATTACTAAAAGTTTTCCAGAGTTTAATATGAATTTTAAAGGCTCCAAACAGATTTTAAAAGAAATGAAATTACAGAAAATATTAAAAATACCAAACGATATCAGAAAAGTAAGAAAATTTAACAGTAATTCTAATATTGCCCTAAAATCCTTCCTGTAAAGTTTCATCATTTTTCATCAATTGTACATTACCCAACAGCCACATGGTACAACTGTGCAAGCACAGTGTACCACTTTACAGCATAAACCCATCCCTGTTCATCATCATATTCTTCGTCCACCTTTGTCCAAACCCAGAACTTACCCTCACATTGAATCCCTTCAAGGCATCCCTTTTTTCTTGCTTTACACTCACTCTAGTATGTACAAACATCCTCACATCTCACATAAAAACACCCACACTCAACAATTAAACACACACACACACACACATTCCAGACCCACTGCCTCACGACAGTGGGTCTTCTTCTTGTTCAAATATACACATGCATACCAACATCACACACACACACAACCTATTTGCACTACTCTCTTTACCCATAAATACACAACACACCCGAATTACACACAAAACACACAGTCACGCATCTACTACACCCACATAAAGTCACCTCTGCACAGCCGCACCCACTGCCTTGCACGGCATTGGATTTTCTTCCATCACAACACACCTTTCAAACCCATCTTTATACTACACATGGCAGCCACCATGGCTGTGTTCTTGAACCACACCCATACAACTTTATGGCAATCACCTCTTAGCGACATGGCTGTCCAACACACACCATCCATAAACAAAACGCACAAAAATTTGTCACATAACAAGCAGCTGTGCAGTCCCGTTCCTCCATTATTACACACCCACGGCAGCCCCATGGCTGCCCCCCTCACGCTCAACACCCCATCATGCCTGCTCTATCCCATGTCCCTATATACCCATAAATTCATGGCAGCCACCATGGCTGCCCTCCCCTCACGCAGACTTGCTTCCCACGGTTAATAATTACACACATATAGCACTCTACAGAGTAGATTCATTCAGGAAAAAAAAATAGAAATCTCACCGGAAATTTGGACTCTTCGCTGAAATTTTCTGACTGCCGTCCTTCTTTCTCTTCCTATTCCTGTATATGAATAATTCTCCCTCCCTCTGACTGCCGTCCTTCTTTCTCTATATAATTCTCTATATATGAATTTATATAGAGAATTCCTGTATATAGCTTCCATTCTCTATATACTTCTCCCTCCCTCTCACGAATACCCACTCTCTCTCTCTCTCTCTCTATTTTTCTCCTTTTGTTTATCTTCTCTCTCTCTCTAACTGAATTCCCTTTTGATCTTTCTATATATCAGTCTCTCTTTTGCTCTGCTGTGTAACCAAAAATCCCACTTAAGGTAGCTTAATTCTCTCCACTTTTATCTCCTCCTTGATCCCCTCTCTTTCCAAAATAAAAGGGTTGACATTATTTTTAAAATAAATCAAAGTTTATTCCTTTTATTTTCTAATACCCTCTATTTAAATTAATTTTAACTAACCCACTCCTTATCCCACGTTAAATAATTATAGCGTCCAACTTCACTAATCTACAACATTTCGGTTAATAATGTCACTGAAGTTGACAAAATATATATTGCTCACCAAATCGTCGCTAAAGGTCTATTAAATACTTAGCTTTATTATTATTATTTTTTGTTTAACCGCAAAACCAGCCTTTGATTTTGAGGTGTTACAAGAAATGTGTAAAAAGATTTTATGCCACATTTTACAGCTAAAAATTCTTTTCCGTTTATGTGATACCGAGTTTCTACATCCTTAGAGGTTCTACTCCAATATCTACACAATTGTTTTTTCAGTTTTATGAGGGGGTATTGCTTTTAATAATGCACCCCAACAATTTTCAGAAGCGTCGGTTTCTAGAACTAGCTTGTCTCATTGTTTAGGCAATCTTAGTTTCGGCAGGGTTTTAACCTGAGCTTTTATCCAAAGAACATTTTGTGTATTTTTATCTTCCCATATCCACTTTCATTTTCTTTAAGGCTTTTGTTAGGTTTGATACATGCGGGATGAATTTCCTCACGTAATTTAACAACCTGATAAATATTTGAAGTTGCTTTACATCATTGATTTATTCTGGAAATATATTTATTTTTTTAACTATGTAATCTTGAAGGACAGTTTTTCTACTATCTTCTATTCACAATCCTAGAAACTTCATGGTGGTTTGTTCCCATTCTCATTTCTTTTGTGATAATACTAATCCATGGTCAATGAATTCTTATGCTATCTTTTTTGATGATTTTTATGTTCTTCTCTGGTTTTTTAGAATACTAATATATCATCTATGTACACTACTCAGTAGTCTCCGTGCTTTCTAAAAATGTTATCCATCCTTCTTTTGAATAAAGGTGGTGCATTTTAATCCAAATGGTAACACCTTCCATTCATAGTGCCTTTGTGGTGCGCTAAAGGCAATTTATGGAATTGATGATTCTTCCATTTTGATTTGCCAATATCCATTTTTTAAATCAAACTTTGAGAAAAAAGTTGGCTAGTTGGATTTTGTTTATCAGCATATCCTTGTTTGGAATTTTATAGCCATCTTTGACTATTGTTGTGTTTAAAGCTCTATAGTTTATGACTAATCTGGCTTTTCTCTAGCCTGTTCTGCATGATTTTTTTTTTACCATGAAAGCTAGACTTGAATTAGGACTCTCGCTGAGTCTTATTAACCCTTGTTTTAGTATTTGAGGGTTCAAATTTCTAGACCATCTCAAGACTATGTTGCATTGGTTTTACGTTAACCACATAATGTTTATCCTTGAGGGTTAATGCTGCCCGAGGTTTATCCTTTTCCCATAATTTTAGCGGGTTATCACTAAAATTATTTTCTAACATCTTTTTTTATGTTATCAAGCCTAGAAATTTCTTTTCGTGGTTTGCGTTGATAATGTTGGTTTATTTCTTTAACTTAATTTCATGTTCTTTGGTTACTTCTTCGTTAAGTTACTCTTCCTTGGTTACTTTTTCTTTGAGTAACCTTTTCCATGTGTCTGCTTTGTTCTCCTCAACTTGCTGGGCTGCGTAGAAAGGCTCACTCTTGATATGTTTTTGTATTTCTCCTACCTTTTCTGGATGAAAACCAAATTTACATCTTTGAGTAACATATTTTAATAACAATATTTTTTGACGTTGTATTTCAATATGAAACTCTTCCTAAATAAATGGTCGATTTTCAAGTTTTGTTAAGAAAGCATTCCTATTCGAAAATCGCGGTCTAAAGAGTTGAATCGGATTAATCGCTCTATAATGAATTGTTTTCCATTAATTGTAACCAGAATATGATATGTTTCATATTCTGGTTCGAACTCATCATCATTTGCTATTCGCATGCTCGTGAGTTGATCTATTTTGATCCATTTTTCTTTTGGTAAGATGCCTGGGGCAATAGGATGCTCCTGTCTCCATTAGAGCATTTATTTTATAAAGGTGATATCCCTAGAAGTCAAAACTTAATTCTATTGAAGAATTGTTTGGAGTTACTGCTATCCGTTTATTACTTATCTTTTTGGAGGTTCTTTTACCCTTAATAATACTCATAGTGGCTTGAATATCGTTTTCAAGCTCATCTCTTGTCAAGCCCTTTTTTTAAGCTTTTTCTGGACAGTGTCATGTATGGATGTTGTGGTCATTACATGTTTGGTTTCTACACGTGATGACATACTTCGTCTGATTGGAATGGTAATTGTTTTGCACCCTATGATGTCTTCATCAGAACTTTCTTATCTTTGGTAGAGTCTTCTACCGTTTTTTCTCTACCTTTGCCTTTTGGATTTGTGGACGTGGAAGGTGTAGAAGAGACGGAATGTCTCTTTGGTTTTTCGAGGATGACAACACATTTATTGTCCTTAATTTGCATGTGTTCTAGTTGTTTACTAGCTAATCCTTCTCCTATCACCCATTTTTTAGGCCATGATAGTTGCTTTGGATTTATCTTCTGTGCTCTTATTGCTCGGACATTACTAGTTATTTGTTCAAATAGTTCAACTTTGCAATTTAGCATTTTACTTAGTGGATTTGTGGTATTTGGGGGAAGATAAAATGCCACCATTGACAAGTTGCCGACTTTCTAGTTAATTTCCTTTTTAATCCCTCAACTTCTCAGCAGTTAATTAAAACACATCATACTTTTCAAAAACCTAAACTGACCCTTCTCAAGTTTAGATTATGTCATTCTTGACCAAAGGAGAATTTGGTCATACAAAACTGGTACCATACCAGTTTGTAGCTCATTACGATGACACTATGAATGGACAATATTACCATTCGGATTGAAAAATGCTCCACCTCTATTCCAAAGTAGGATGGATAACATTTTTAAAAGCACAGGAACTAATGTGTAGTGTACATGGATGATATATTAGTATTCTCGAAAAACAGAGAAGTACATAGAAATCATCTAAAAGAGATAGCACAAGAATTTGTTGATCATGGATTAATACTATCACAAAAGAAATTTGAATGGGAACAAACCACCATTAACTTTGTAGGATTGAGAATATAAGACAGTAGAAAAATTGTCCTTCAAGATCACATAGCTGAAAAAATAAAGCTATTTCCAAAATAAATGATGTAAAAAATTTCAACGATTTATTAGGTTGTTAGGATACGCGAGAAAATTCATCCCGTATTATCAAACCTAACTGAAGCTTTAAGTAAAAAACTTAGAAAATGAAAGTAGATATGGGAAGATAAAGATACCCAAAATGTTCTTTGGATAAAAGGTCAAGTTAAGACCTTGCCTAAACTAAGCTTCCCTAAACAAGGAAATAAGCTAGTTATAGAAACCGATGCTTCTGAAAATTGCTGAGGTGTAGTATTAAAAGCAATACCCCCGATCAAACTAAAAGAATAGTTTTGTGTATATTAGAGTGGAACATTCAAAGATGCAGAAATTCGGTATCACATAAATGAAAAAATATTTTTAGCTATAAAATGTGGCATACAATCTTTTTACATATTTCTAGTTTTAGAACACTTGCTTATCAGAATATATAATAGGTGTTTCAAAGCTTCCTAAAGAGAGACCATGTTAGTCAAATAAGAATTCATCGATGGCAACAATGGTTCAACTATTATACTTTTGATGTAGAATATATCTCATCTGCCAAAAATGCACTTGCCATTTGCCTAACCAAGGAAGTTATAACCTCACAAAAGACTACTCAAAAGGCCTTAAAAGAAAGGTATGAAGCAAGAGATCCTAAAGTCGATCTTCTGGGCGAACCATCAGGGAAATTCGACTACTACGTCATTTATCCTAAAAAGAAAGAGGACAATTCCTTGTCATTCACAAATCCCCCCCTCCCCCCAGTAGTGGAAGAAGATGGTTGGCACTACTAACCCGAAATCCCTAAAACATGATGATTTAAACCTAAGCGTTCAAAACCAATGCTTAAGTTTGGGAGCAAAAGAGAGTAAGCCTGAAACCTCGACAACAAGGTGTCCTAAACAACTGGGCAAGAAAATAAAAGATTATTATCCTAACAACAAGGATATAAAAAGAAAATTGGCAGCTGACGAAGATGAAAAATCTTTAAAGCAAAATGTTACCATAACACAAACCAATGATAATAAAACAAAATCATTTTATAATCCAGGGTTATGTGAAGAGAGCAAAATATTTTTTGGAAATGTCTTGTACTACCTGAGGTAAATTTACTGAAAAGAGTTACGAAGAACCCTTAGACAATTAACTGATGAAAAAGGAATGATAGTCCTACAACAAAAAGAAGAAAGAATCCGATTGCTAGAAGAATTAGAATCATTACTCTCAGTTAATGTCACTACTGAAATAAAAGAGCTAGTCAGGAAGGAAAATCAACACGAAGAGATCTTCCGCAAACCAGAAATGAAAGCACTCCTGAATTGGGATTATAGATGGCCAAGCCTCGTATTATCATCCGACAAGATTAATCTTAAATGGATTGGACATGAACTCGTAGACACATTTGAAATAGGCTGAGATGATAGACAACTCATCGATAATCTTCCAACTATAATTTGATATACTCTTGGAGTTATTGGATTCACACGAAAGATTATCACAGTCCATATACTATCAACCTTGGCTGAAAGAAGCGAAATCAAGTTCTACCAGCCATACCAGATTTCTTTCATTTATCGATTGACTAATAAAAGGTTAATCAATTTCTACCGGCCACACTTAGATGAATTGTAGAACACATATAATACGGAGAAAGATAGGATTAAAGAATGAGTTTTGTCCATGCAACCATTGAAAATATGGTAGCCAAGCCCCAAAAAGCATGTTTCAACGATGGACGAAGGACAGTAATCCTGAAGGGGTTCATAGAGCCCTCTAGACAGGGTCAAAATCAAGTAATCAAACTCTGTGAACAGTTCAATAGCTAAGGACAAGAAGAACCTGATCGATCTGCCTAGCAAAATTTCTGATCTGTACAGGAAGGTTCGCGACCACAGGATAAGCATGATTGAAATAGACAGAAGTGCTAGTGAAAAATGACAAAGCCAAGTGGAGAACAAAACTGAGATGTCTGCCATAATAAAAGAAAAAATATGACCCTATAAAAAATAATAGATAATTTTCACTATTGAAGAATCCTATGTCCCTGATCCTTTCATCTATAAAAATGGTCGAATTAAGGGTTAGAAGGTAGAGGAGGTACGAGAGATTGTGAAGTGTGTAAGAGTGTGAAGTGTGAAATATGCTAAGAATTAGTGTGTGCTTTAAGAAGGAAACATTCATTTCTATTGCTCCTTGTAAAATTTCTTTTCCAGTATAAATTAAGAAATATTGGTTTTAGTACGATGTTTTTTCTACTGCACTTTTCAAACCAATATCCAAAAATCTTGAGATATTTTGGTTATAGCCATTAGCCAATTATGAGAAACGTAAGGTATCGAGTTGTGTGTCCACTTGATGAAAAGCTTGGATATCAAAAAGCAACAGGAGAAGCATGGTGGACATACATTCAAGGACGAAGAACAACGTTTCTGTAAGTAACATTATATTCTAAAATAACCTCATGTGATTATAATGCATGTGACAAAGTATTTCGGTGCATAAATTTTTTCTAAAGTTTAGGGGTTTGATTTACATTAGAGTATTAGGGTTATCTAGCACTATTGAAGGAGAAGACTTAATCTAAACCGTTCATAAATCACTAGTAGAATGCCAGATCGCGTTGGAATATATATATATATATATATATACACACACACACACACACACAGACAGCTTAAAAAGATTACCACACCACCATGCACAGGCAAAAATAAAGATGGAGTGGAATCGAGATGGTTTTGGGGGAGAGGGATAGAGACTTGGATTTGTAGAGAGAGACACATGATTTTGATCCTAGTGGTTTGAAAAAGCACCATACATTCTTCTTTCACCACAAAATGATCAAAATTCAATGCAAAAACGGATATGCTGCTAACCTTCGGCAAGTTGCCTAATTCTAACGACCAAAACTACGTCGTTTTAGTTTGAACTACATGTTCTTTTTCCCCCCTTCTTCCAGTCATTCTATCATTCCCCATCATTCTCTTTCTTATTACATCAGCCAAACCACCACTGCCGCAGATCAGCCAATCCCTATCACCGGCCACCGTTGCCGGCCAGCCTCCACATCAACGACCCACCACTGCCGCAGATTAGCTAATACTCAAATGCAAAACTCGGTTTGTTTCTTATACAGCTTAACTATTCAAAATTAAAGCACAACATATTGGGTATTTAAGTTACCATATGATTATGATCCATGGTTCTTCTGGGTAATGCTAGCGGTGGTGGTCGGAAGGAGCAAAGTCAGAGGTGACCATAGAGGTTCGAGGTGGAGGGTGGAGGCGGGACATCAGTTGCTGGCGACGAAGGTCGGTGATTTGGCGAGGTGACAATGGCTGAATCTTTGATGTTGTGAGAGGAGAGGGGGTTGGCAGTGGTGTTGTTATTAGTTTGTTATGGTGGGTTTGTTGGGTCGCTGCTGTGAAGGCTAGCCGACGATGCTGGCTGGCAATAGGGACTGTGTTGTAAGCAGAATCGGTAGATATAGAGAGAGAAAAAATGACGGGGAGACATAATTAAACAGGAGAAAAGAGGCATAAAAACTGAATAAAAAGATGTACTTATTCTATTATAAGGAAAATAAATATTCCTATATACAAGATCTGTAAATAAACAGATCCCTATAATTTTGACACGATTCCTATAATTACGGAATCATACATGGAATGCCAACATATTCCTATAATTATGGAATTAGATATCTATCACGCCCAACTTGCCAATCATGTGAAACTGCTTTTGTGAGTATATCAGCTAACCAACATGCTGACTTTTTAAATGGAAACTTTATAGTCTTTTGATCTAGCTTCTCTTTGATGAAGTGACCATCAACTTCAACATGTTTGGTACGGTCATGTTGTACAGAATTATGTGCAATCTCAATAGTAGACTTATAGCACAACAAAGATTCATAGGCTTTGCATGTTCAATCCCTAAATCTTGTATAATACTCCTAACCCACAATAATTCACGCACACCATGAGGCATACCTCTGAATTAAGCTTTTGCACTTGATAGTGCCACAACTTTCTCTTTCTTGCTCTTCCATGTAACAAAATTACCTTCCACAAACGTAAAATAACCAGATATAGACATTCTGGTTCTTTGATCTCCAACCCAATCAGCATCCATATACCCTTCAACATTAGAGACACCATCTTTCGAGAACAATAATCCTTTACCCGGTGTACCCTTTAGGTATCTCAAGATTCTGTATATTGCCTCCATGTGTTCTTCACTTGGTGCATGCATAAACTAGCTATCAACACTTACAACATAGGCTATATCCGGCCTTGTATGTGACAAATAAATTAATCTCCCAACCAACTGTTGATAACGACCCATGTCAGTTGGAGCTTGATCTGGAAAATTTTCAAGCCTATGATTCATCTATATGGATGTTTTTACTGGTTTGCAGGCAAGCATTTTAGTTTTAGTTAAGAGATCTAACACATATTTCCGTTGCGATAGAGAAATCACTCGTGTTGATCTTGCTATTTCGACTCCTAAGAAGTATATAAGTTGCCCCAGATCTTTCATCTCAAATTCGGTAGCTAGATAATCCTGCAACAACTTCATTTCACCTGTTAGGACCAAATCAGCAAAATACAATCAAAGTTGTTACCTTCCCTCTTTTGTGTTTTATAAACATTGTATGATCTATAATTAATCTACTTATAACCAAATGCAGACAAGAACCTCCTAAACCAAGATCTAGGAGACTGTTTCAGCCCATACAACGATTTCTTCAGCTTGCAAACTTCATTATTGCATGACGGGTTATGTTTGACACCTGGCGGTAGATCCATGTAGACTTGCTCCTCCAAATCTCTATTGAGAAAAGCATTTTTAACATCAAATTGTTGTAGAGGCCAATCTCGAAGATATGGGGATGCGAATTGTGTTAAGTTTTGCCATTGGTGCAAAAGTCTCTTGCCCCATACCTTTGTATGTACCCCTTTGCAACTAGCCTTGCCTTTTATCTTTCAATGCTTCCATCTATTTTGAGCTTCTTAGTGTATACCCATTTACATCCAATACCGTTCTTTTTTCCTTCAAGTAATGGAACAAGTTCCCAAGTATAACTTCTTTGCAAAGCCTCCATCTCTTCATTCATTACCTTTGTCCATTTTGGATCCGCTAATGCTTCCTGCACATTACTAGGAATAGATACTTCGGAGAATCGATCAATAGTAAATGCATGCGACTTAGAGAATCTATGGACATGGAGATAGTTACCGATTAAATATTTAACATTGGTTCTAGGATCTAGTTCATACTATTTCTTTGGGACACCCTTATTCGATCTTTGGGGATATCGTAGAGCCAATTTTCAGGAGGAAGATTTGTTTCAAGACTCATCAGATATGGGGCTTGGGATTACCTGAGAAGAAGTATCATCATCTTGGATATTCTGAGTTGATCCTTCAGTTAATAGTGTTAACAAGAGCAACTTTGCAGCTTTCTTTGTTCTTCAGGTGGAACTAATATTTCACTATCCATATCAGGCTAGTCTTATAGACCATTTTGCTCAAGATTTCTCCGAAATCCTTCATTCACTTCTTTCAGTTCTAAGAACTCATTAGCTATGCTATCTTTTTGTAGCACATTCTCTTCACCAGAGTTCTCCCCCTAAAGATAAGGGGCAAAGACTCCCCCTAAATAATGAGGCTAAGATTTTCGAAAAGAAGCATCCAGTGTCACATGTAACTTTTGAGTTCGTGGATCATAGCATCTATACCCCTTGTGAAAATCAGAATAACCAACAAAAATACATCATTTGACACATGGATATGGTTAACTTTAGGAATATGAACATATACTGTACAACCGAAAACTCTAGGTTCAAGATTTGGAAGGTGCGCATTTGAGAAAAAGACTACAATTTTTGTTGAGGGTTATGAAAACAAATCACCGGGGAAGGTACGCGATTAATGAGGTAAAATGAAAATTTAACAGCCTCCCCTCTATAGAACTGAGGCATATCATTCCAAAAAGTGAGGCAGGGACCATCTTTATTATCTGTCTACTCTTGGTTGCCGCTAAGCCATTCTGTTGTGGAGTATAGGTGTTAGAAGTATGATGTCGAATCCCTTGTTGGCTAAAAAACTTGCCAAATGACATATCCACAAACTCCATGGCATTGTCAAATTGTCAGACCCTAATTTGTTGTTGATATTGAGTAACCACCATATTATGAAATTTGTGAAAATCCAAACTAACAACAATTTTTTGATGAAGCAAAGACACCTAAGTCATCCTAGTGCATTCCAATAAATATAACAAAGTAAAGAGCCTAAGAAAGAGAGGGAACTTTCGCAGGAACATCAATGTCAAACCACAAAAGATTCTAGACGTTTACTCAAAGTTGCTTAATAAGGAATTCGATGGCTTTTAGCCAGTTCACAGACATCACAATAAAAATCAAAGACATTCAAACGTTTAATTTATTCAAACTTGCTTAATAAGGAACTATCTAAAGCCCCGTGCTATGCACGGGTAGGTAATAATGGAGTAGGGAAAGAGAGATCATGGGTTAGTGGTTATTTTGTGACCAATGAAAATTTAACACCTATTTAACTTAATTTTAAAATTTTAAGAATTCAGGAAAATGAGATTAGAGGTCTGGAAGGCATAGAAGATGCTAACCAAATCCAAATGTATATAGTAAAATTCGATGGCTTTTAACCAGTTCACAGATGTCACAATGAAAATCAAAGACATTCAAACTTATAAAAAGATGAGGTTGTAATCTTTTGAGATAGCCAAAAGAAACATGTCCTAACCGGCAGTGCCATAACCATACAGCCATTCGAGCTTTTTCTTCGCTGTTAGTTAGATTCGCATGACTGAAATTTTGTCATCTATTTTCTGTCAATTCTAGGAAATAGAGATTGTCCCGTTCAATACCATAACCAAAATATCCTGAAAAGCACAAAATGAAGGCCATAAAGTTACTATACAATAAGAGAGGAGGCCATTTCGCTGACCGACGAGAGGTTATATTCAAGTGATGGGACAACCAAAACTATATCTCGTGTAAGAGAACTAGACAAAATGATAGATCCTTCTCCAGTAATGTGAGAGGTACTCCCATTAGCTATTAAAATAACTGACTGTGATGACAGATACAGATTGTAACTAGCCAGAATCTATAGCATGTGGTTGGATGCACATGTATCAATAATCCAAGTACTATTGTTATAAGTTTATGAAAATATGTTTGCCTTACTAGCCATACTTGGGTGAGCAACAACTTTTGTTGTACCTTGTGAAGTTTCCTCCATATTTGGTTGGACTTCTTCAGTAGATGTTACCTTGACTTTCCCTGTTACCTTTTTTCTTAGTTTTCTTTGGGAAGCCCCACTATTCAGGATAACCAATGATTTCATAACACTGTTGTTTCAAGTGGGCTGTTTCACTATAATGACTATAAACAAAGTTGCCAATTGGCTAATTATTCCGATTTTTAGTCGAACTAGATGATGATCATGGCATGAATGGCCTTTATCTTCTCTGGCTTCGACTCAATACCATGCTGAAAGACTATAAAGCCTAAAAATTTCCCCGACGCAACTCTGAATGCACACTTAAGTGGGTTCAACTTCATATTGTATTTCTAAGGATGTCGAAGGTTTCCTTGAGGTCCTCGACATGAAGCTCCACTCTGACACTCTTCATAAGCATGTCGTCTACATATACCTCCATGTTTTTACCAATCAGATCGTGGAAGATCATATTCACTAGACGTTGGTATGTAGCTCTGGCGTTCTTGAGCCCAAAGGGCATCACCTTGTAGCAATATAACCTACGTTCCGTAATAAATAAAGTTTTGGGAACATCATCTTCGTGCATCATGATCTGGTTATATCCAGAGTAGGCATCGATGAAGCTAAGCAGGTCGTGCCCTGAAGTGGCATCGATAAGGATATCAATCCTTGGGAGTGGATCCTTCGGGCAGGCTTTGTTGAGATTCGTGAAGTCAATACATATCCTCCATTTGCCGCTTGATTTTAGAACCATGAAGATGTTGGTGATCCAGTTTGGATAATGAATCTCTTTGATGAATCCTGCAGCCAATAGCTTATCTACTTCCTCTTCAATTTTCACTTGTCTCTCGGGTACAAATGTCCATTTTTTTTATTTTACAGGTTTCTTTGAGGGATCAACGTTGAGACGGTGTGTGATTACTCCGGGATCGATCCCAGCCATGCCCTTTGCAGTCCATGTAAAAAATGTCTGGTATGTCCATGGAAGGTCAATAAGCTTGAGCTTAGTGTCCTTCCTAAGGATAGACCCTATTCTGACAGTCTTCTTCTTGACTTCGGGATAAACCTCAATGTCTAAGAGTTCTTCGACTGGCTCTCCCCTCTGTAACCAAGTCTTATCCTGGAGGTCTTCGATGATGAAAGCCTCTTTATTCTTTATTTGATATGATGCTACGTAGCATTGTCGAGCCATGGTCTAATAAACCTTGACTTCTCCAACCCCATGCTCTGTGGGGAATTTCAACTTGAGATGATAGGTAGACACTATCGCCTTCAACTGGTTTAATGATGTCCGTCCAAGTATGGCGTTGTAGGCCGATGGGACACACATCACCACAAAATCTAACATCAGGTTAGCTTGAGCTGGATGTGTGCTTACCGCAAAAGGACGCGCAATGACTTCTTCAACTGTGATAGGATGATTGGAAAATCAGTAAAGTAATGTATCCATCTAACGAAGATGATCTGCTGGTATGTTCATTTCCTAGAAAGCCTCATAGAACAAAACTTCAGCTGAACTCCTATTGTCGACTAAGATGCACTTCACATCAAAACTCCCTACTCTGAGGGTGACGAATAGTGGATCGTCATGGGGGGTCTTTACATCCATTAGATCACCACCCGAAAAGGAGATTGTGGGTGTAGTCTTATGTTTCTTTCTCGGAGGCTGGCTAGTGATGCACACTTCTCTCGCGTATGCTTTACGAGCCTATCCGAACAAGCCTCTTATTGTGATGCTCCCAGATATTGTATTGATCGTGCCCGCATTCTCTTCTCGTTCTTTTCTTTTTTCAGTGACTAGAGTCTCTTATCTTCGGCCTTCCTTGCATGCCACGTACTTCTTCAAGTGTTCGTGCTTAATCAGGGCTTCGATTGCTAACTTGAGCGACTCACAATCGTCAGTCGTCTGGCTGTGGTCGTTGTGAAAGCAACACCATAGGTTTATGTCTCTCTTACTTGGTTGAGACCTCATCTTCTCTAGCCAATTGAGAACCTCTATGTCTTTGATTTCGTGCAAAATCTGTGACGGTTTCGCATTGAGCAGCGTCAAGTTCTTCATGTCGAACGGGTTCTTGGGGCATTGCTCGTTGCATTTTGAACGTTTGGACTTATTTTTCGTTCTTTGGACTTTCTTCGCGGGCCGCTTTCCTTGCTCTTCCTGACTTCCATTTCGTCGCTCTCTATGAGTCTCCAGGTACTCTTATGCTTGGATGTATTTGATAGATTTTTCTAAAAGAGCACTCATATTCCCTAGGGGGCTCTTGTAGACGGAGAATACAAACTTGGACGTAGGTCGGAGGCTTCAAAGGAAAGCAGTGTACTTGACCGACTCATCGAGATTGTCTAATTCTAAGGTTACCACGTTGAACCATCCAAGATAATGAGCTAAAGACTCATTCTTATCTTGGACTACATTGAGCAAGCTCGCTGAATTCTTCCTTCCCGAGCGACTGCTCACAAAGTATTTCTAGAAGAGATCCGAGAGTTGGACAAAAGAGTGGATGGATCTCGAATGCAAAGACTTGAACCATGCCCATGCGGCCTTTCGCAGAATAGTGGGAAAGCTCTACACATGACATCATCGGATACTTGGAGAAGGAACGTGTTCATCTCAAACTGATAGACGTGTTCTCTGGGATCACCACTTCCGTCGTAAAGATCACATTGAGGTATTTAGAAGTTGGGTGGTAGCTTTGCTCTCTCAATTGCCTCGAATAATGGATACCAAGAATCTTCCATTGGGGAAGACTGTCCTTGAGGACGAGGCCAATAAAAACCTCGATGGAGGCTCGTCCTTGGGAACGGTTCTCCGGTGTTGAATGATGGTGAAAGAGTCTTCGAGGGTGTTCAGGTTTAGTAATCTTCTCAGAGGATGAGTCTGTGCTATCTTCGATCGACAGGTCTCAGTGGTAGCACAATCCACTCCTCGTGATATGTTCTCCACTTCTTTCTTTAGGCTGATAGGTTGGTTCAGCTTCTAACCTATACCTGCGACTTGAACACGACCTTAAGGTGAGTCAAAAAGGGAGGTTGTCTGGATCAAATTGGGACCCGTTGGTAGAGGCAGAGGCCACCGCTACATTAAGAGTTTGTTGCAGAGTGTTCACAACATCCTTCGGTTCGTGAATTTCTCTTATGAAGTCTGCGTGAGGTGTCTTGAACAACATGCGGTTGACACGGTGACGAAGGTCTCCGTTTTTCAGGGTTGGGGCCAGTGAATAATCCCATCGGGATCCCTTGCTCGGCTCAGGAGTGGCAGATGTTACATTCACGTAAGTATCTTCATCGGAACCGTCCCAACGATGAGGATGAGTTGGTCTTCTTTCGCTAGGTTGATTTGGTCGACGAGAATTATTCGACCGCGAGTAAGGATCTCGGTCAGAGCGACCAACTGGAGAGTTTCTCAATTGTCCCTAACTGACCATGTTCCCTGTTGTGGTCCCACGGATGGCGCTAATCTATGTTGGAAAAGTTTTGAACTAATTTTCTATGGTATTTTTGTTGTGAGTACTTAAACTCTTAAGCATTCTAAATTCTGCATTAGCAATATACCATTTATGATTTTATTTTAATTTTTAAAATTCTGAATATAATTGCATATAAAGTTTAAAAATATATTAGTTATATTGTGATGAATGTAAACTAAAACTTAAATTGAAAACCTTATTATATCTGAATATAAATCTTACTTAGTGAGCACGATTATTGTATACTTTGTGAAATTTTGGTTAAATTTTGTTCAATAATTTTCTTAATATGAGGTTTTGAGCTATCCTATATATTCATGTTGGTTAAACTTTATATAATTTCCTCATACACTGGTTACTATTTTCTTCGTATACTTTGTTGGTGGATTATATTTGTTTCTAAAAATGACACATCATCCTTACTTAATTAGTCGTGTTGATTAACTTTATAAATCACATGCTATAAACAAATATATGGACCAAAATTTTTTCTATCAAAATTAAACTAATATATGATTAACGTTATGGGCAACCCAAATGCACAAATTATTTTTGAAAGATTCTTAGAGAATAATAAAAATGTCGTGTTATAGCAAATTTATCTCAATATGTCCTCTGTTATTTACTTTTTCTTTTTTTGTGTACTAAATAAACTTTTAGTTTTTGTTCATCTATATAGTTACCAAATCAGAATTAGCAAATATGCACAAGAACATTACTTATCGATATTTCACCAGAATAGTGAATTTATTTTACTATAAGAAAGTTCAAGCCAAAAATTAACGTAAGCATCTTTGATGAAATAACCATAAAATTATAAAATTGTGTAATATTTATTTTATTATGCATTTCAAAACTACTAATTAAATTACTGTTAATAAACTGTCTCGTGCTTGGCACGTGATTCTGGCTCGTATAGAGAAAGACGAAAGCTTATGGCTGATTGTATTGCACACACTCTTCAATTCGGCATTGGGGCTGTCCTTCAGTGCCTGGGTTTTGGTTCATCACCTAAGGCTGAAGTTCTTTCAGATCCTCGAGCGGAGCTCAACCTCAATCGTGACATTGTTCCAACATCATTAGGAGAAATTATAGCCCATGTAAGTTCAGACATGACGAATGAAGAAGAAAAGTAGCGAATTGATATTAATTGGCTCCACCTTTGTCACCAATGGTCTCTTAAGTCTCGCTATTAAGGATCTCTAGCGATACTTTTGAAACTCAAATACTACACTTGGAGTGAAAATATGAATTCTCAAAAATAAAACCCAATGACACCTTAGCATGTATAGACTGTACTCAGTTGGTATGTCTAGAATGTCCCTTTTTGACTAAATGAACGTGTATTGTATAATTTGAAACAAGAGAATACCTCATCGGCTCAAAGCAGGCAGGTGACTCTCAGGGCAAGGCCTCCAAGGCCAGGGGCAGAACTACATTGGGACTGGGGGGACTAGTGCACCCCCTGAAATTTTGGGAAAAAGAATATTTTTTTTCAGGAATTGCACCCAGACCCCTTCCCCCAAGACCTCAGACCAGTCACCTCTCACTTTCTCTCTATCTCTCTCTCTCTCTCCCCCCGTGAGACCGTGACCGATGAGGACTGAGGCGGTGACTGGTGACTCACACTCATTCCGACCGACCGACGATCGCGACGGTGAGCCTGTGACCAGATTTAGACCGTAACAACGACCGACTCACTTCGACCGCAACCGTGACGACGATGATAGACTGACGAAGACAACCTCATCGAGCACCGACCACCGAGACGCCGTGACGCTGACTGACGAGGCGAGGATTGTGAGTCCGTGACTCACTCCGACGGTTTGACCAGATCTGGAAGGACGGACTGAGGCTCACTACTGCTTCTCTGCACTACTGATTGTGAGGTAAGTTGTAAGCTCATTTTGTAAGTTCTTAAATTTTTGTTTAATTTCAGTGATTATATAGAGATTTAAAAAATATGTTTGGTTAATTTTCTTGTTGTTTTTGGAAGAGTATGCATGGATTATATTGCAGAAAATATTGGTGATTTGTTTGAATTGGAACATCTTAATTAGTTGGTTAATTTGTTTTGCTAATTCTTAATTGGCTAGTTGCTCTTCTAATTCATAATTTAGTGCATAAATAATTTATAATTATGTTGGAATGTGACATTGAACTTGAGTATGTTTGGCTATTTAATTTTAAAATTAGGAGGTTGAAAATGTACTGTTTTGTTGGAATTTGATGTTGTGTTGAGATTGGGATGTGGGGCTTGACCTCGGGAGGTTGATCTTGGAATGTGATTTAGTTTTAAAGTTGCGAGGTTGATCTTGAGCTTGAAATGTACAATTATTTAACTATGTAAATTTGTGTTGAGAACTTGAGATATTGAGATTTTATTCCAATGTGTGAGAGTGTTTTTTTTTTTCCAGAATGGAAAAGTTTTTTAAAAAGAGTCTAATTTGTATTTACTTTTTTTGTGTGTTGTACTTGTGTTCCCAACCCATTCTGGTGGCACCCAAGGGCCCACTAGGGGTCCCGCTTTGCGCAACACGTTGACACGGTCAACGGTCAATTTTTCAAGGCATTGAACGGTCAAAATACGCACGCCCAACGCACGCGCATTCTTCGCTACGTATGACTTGTGCGCGACTTTGGCGCCAATTCTTTTGCGTCAGCTTCACTCACGGAAGCACGCTCATCACGCCATGACCACCCAAGTCCTTTCTACACAAGAAAATCAATCGCGAATGAACTTTGGGGCAAGGGGGTTTGGCCTTGGCCTCCCTCGACGGGTCGGCCTCAGCCTCCCTTATGAGGTCGTCCTCGGCCTCTCCCAAGGGTCTTAGACCTTCCCCAATTTGTCTTCACTATTTCTTGTGCGCTTTGTGTGTGACTTTGGTGCCTTGTTTCTTACGTTCGCACGACTCACGATAACGCGCTTGTCACGCTGTGACCGCCCAACCCCTGTTTTACCCAAAACCATTGGCCAACAGCGCACTCGGGAACAAGGGGTTCCACCTCGGCCTCACGCAAGGGGTGGGCCTCGGCCTCCCCCACGGGGTCAGCCTCGGCCTTCCCCCTAAGGGTGGGCCTTGGGCCTTCCCCCTAGGGGTGGGCCTCGGCCTTCCCCCTAGGGGTCGGCCTCGGCCTTCCCCCTAGGGGTGGGCCTCGGCCTTCCCCCTAGGGGTCGGCCTCGGCCTTCCTCCTAGGGGTCGGCCTTGGGCCTTCCCCAAAGTGTCCACTCCCTTCCCGATGCCCATTTTTGCGCGTCCTTCGCTACATGTGCTTCGTATGCAACTTTGGTGCCTTATTTTATACGTCGGCGTGACACACAGTAACGCGCTTGTCACGCCCCGACTACCCAACGCCTATTCGAACACCAAAACATCAACCGTCGGTGTGCCTTAGTGCCCATCCAAGGGGGAGTGGCCTTGGCCTCCCTTTGAGGGAGTTGCCTTGGCCTTGGCCTCCCCCCTGAGGGTCGGCCTTAACCTCCCCTCTGAGGGTCGGCCTCGGCCTCCCCTTCCACACTCACTTTTCTTCATGGGGTCTTGCGTCTCCACGATGCCCACCAGCATTAGCGCACAGACCTCGCGACGTCCGTCACCTGCGGTGGCGCATCGCCTCCATGATGCCCGATGCCCAAAGTCACGCATTACCTTCGAGGGACCCTTCGCTGGCTGCCACGTACCACCACTCCCAATTTTATAATTACCGGAGATCGCATTCATCATTATTGTACAATGTGCATACTTGGCTCACGCCCCGCCTCCAGGACACTCCATGCGCTCCCATGCGCCGTCTCCGCGAGAGCTGGCCGTTTCCGCAACACACGTCGTCTCCTTGACAGTCGTCGCCGCCCCCATGCGCCACTTCCATGACATGTGCCCCCAGCACTAGGTATTGTCTCGCGACGGTCGTCGCCGTGCCCATGCACCACCCCATGACATAGGCCCCCGGCACCAGGTATTGTCTCACGACGGTCGTCACCGTACCCATGCGCCACTCCCATGACATGTGCCCCCAACACCAGGTATTGTCTCGCGACGGTCGTCGCCGCACCCATGCGCCACTCCCATGACATGTGCCCCCGACACCAGGTATTGTCTCGCGACGGTCGCCGCTGCACCCATGCGCCACTCCCATGACATGTGCCCCCGGCACCAGGTATTGTCTCGCGACGGTCGCCACCGCACCCATGCATCACAATCATGTCTTGTGCTGTAGGCACCGTGCCCATGCACCACAATCAATGGCTCATGCCGTTGGCATCGTGCCCATGCACCACAATCAATGTCCCGTGTTGTAGGCACCGTGCCCATGCGTCACAATCATGTCTCGTGTTGTAGGCACCGCGCCCATGCGCCACAATCAATGTCTCATGGCGTTAGCATCACGCCCATGAGCCACAATCAATGTCTTGTGTTGTAGGCACCGCGCCCATACGCCACAATCAACGTCTCATGCCGTTGGCATCGCGCCCATGCTCCACAATCATGTCTCGTGCCGTTGGCATCGCGCCCATGCGCCACAATCATGTCTCGTGCCGTTGGCATCGCGCCCATGCGCCACAATCATGTACATGCCTGCGTGCCCCACACTCATTCACCACACCATGCGCCTCCGCCATGGACGTGGAACATGCTTCGACCCACTCTCTGGAGTGTGCAGCATTCCGAGGGGCTCCGCTACCACAGAAGTTATCACCGCCTGGGGTGACTTACATGACACTAGGCACGTCTGAGCTGCGACCACGTCCACACATGTTACCGGTGATCATCGGCGCCCCTAGGACGATGACCCCCGGGTCGCTTTGAGACGGGAGCAGGTCTTTGAAGGGCATCACGTTTAGTCCGCCTGGCAGTTGGTCACAGGGGCCTCCCTCACCGCTGTCAGGTTGGGCTCCGCTACCACAGAAGTTATCGTCGCCTGGGGTGACTTACATGACACTAGGCATGTCTGAGCTGCGACCACGTCCACACATGTTACCGGTGATCATCGACGCCCCTAGGACGATGACCCCCGGGTCGCTTTGAGACGGGAGCAGGTCTTTGAAGGGCATCACGTTTAGTCCGCCTGGCAGTTGGTCACATGGGCCTCCCTCACCGCTGTCAGGTTGGGCTCCGCTACCACAGAAGTTATCGTCGCCTGGGGTGACTTACATGACACTAGGCATGTCTGAGCTGCGACCACGTCCACACATGTTACCGGTGATCATCGACGCCCCTAGGACGATGACCCCCGGGTCGCTTTGAGACGGGAGCAGGTCTTTGAAGGGCATCACGTTTAGTCCGCCTGGCAGTTGGTCACAGGGGCCTCCCTCACCGCTGTCAGGTTCTCTACGCGTCTCTTGACACACATTTGTGGGATTCAGTAAGGGCTTGGACCGGTGGCTGGGGCAATGGGCTTACTGTGATCATGCCGACATTGTGTGGTCAGTCTTCTTAGACAGGTAGAACAACGTTGTGCGGGGCAGGCAACACGAATTTGGGAACTGGCAGTCCAACGGAGAACCGGTATTTTGGACCCACTGGTGATGTGTCACTCCCAGGGGACGACATGTGGCATTTGATGACACATGCATACCTTTGCCTATAAATAGTGGACTTTGTGATTTATTCAAGAACTTTTTGCTTATTTTCACAAAATCACTTTCGCAATCTAGAACTCAAGAGCTCTTGGATTCTAGAGAGAGAAACACAATTAGACATAATCTTGGACATAACATTGGACCGTAGGATTGGACCCCGACTTGGACTTTTACTTGGATTGTCGACTACCGGCCCTGTTCGTCTCAGCCTTGTCTCCACAGCACTGCCATCCCTCATGGCCTGTCTGGGAAGCCTTGCTCTCTGCCCTTACTCCACCCTCACTGTCTCTCACTTTGTACATCTAGAAGCTGACTCGGACTGCATCATTTGTGGCACCTCCACGTAGGTATGAACCCACTTTCATTGGCATCAACTTATAAATAGTCTTTAATGGCTCTCGTGAAACTTAATAATACATTTTGTATGCTTTTTGAGTGCACTCTGTTTTTTACTATTATTTTACTAATAATTTTTTTTGGTGAATTAAAACAATATAATTTTTGCATCCCTTGAAAAAAAATCCTGATTCCGCACCTGTCCAAGGCCACCAATCCACTCCGGAGGAGGTGGTCAGACAAACTGAAATATGCATGCTTCCATAGTTCTGTAGATGGTTTGTTTTTTTACTTTTTTTGGACGTTAGGGTTGGGGTGGTGGTGGGGGGTGGTTAGCAAATAGTTAATTGTCGGTTTCTATATTGTAAAGTACGCAATGCACTGCATATTTAGCGCGAGCTATCAAATGTATAAGGTGCATGCACGTAGTTCTTTAAGTTGTTTTCTTCTCATATAAATAGCATGTGAAGTTTTATGAAAAGAACCAGAATACCACACATATGACATCTCCATTCAATAAGAATAACAAATGGAAGACACAAGCCGCCACAAAAATGAGTTCATTCACCATTTTCTGGTTTCTGCCATATCTCCTTTCCAACTCCACCAACTTCCAAATGAAGAAACACTTCCACCGTCTCAACATATTGAAACATATGCATACAATCTCCATTTGTCAATTCGGTGAGACTATCCATTTCCATTTCAGCACTAAATTCGAGATCAATTATACTCAATCCAACTATCATATTTATAGCGTCTTGCATTAAATCTGAAAATCCAACAACTCGAGTAATATCTTGCAAACTATCACATCCTTGCCTTACTGCGTTAAACCTGGAACTCCAAATACTCAAATGTTGCCTTGAACCACAACACATCTCAACTGCTTTCCTTCATTTTCTACTCTTCATTAGCTTCACTTCAATTATTTCTTCCACACACCTTAAATGTAAACACTACCTACCCGGCCAAAACCTTGCACTCTTTTACTCCAGCGTTAATGGATAACCATTCCCCACCAGACCACAGTCCCAACCCCCAAATTCCAATCTTTCTACCAGACATCCCTGTCATACCACCCAATTTACCCAACAACATACCCACCCGCATTTGGTGGCCTAATCCTAGCCAGTCAGGACTTGGTTCTAGCGGCACGACATCAAAAGGACAAGGTTCTGCTGGGCTACTTTTCTGATGTGAAATCTTTTCCGGAGTCACGATTGCAACGGTTGCTTAGGCATTGTTGGCACTTACATGGGTTTGTCTACGTAGAGAAATTACCGAATGTATTTCTATTTACCTTTGAATTCGCTCACGAGGCGCATCTTGTACTGCACAATGGGCGATGGACCATAGAAGGTGCCCTTCTACTGCTGCAACCTTGGACGCCCCATGTAATCTACTCCACCGTGCAGTTCTTAACCATAGAAACTTGGTTCGTGGGTATAATGTCCCGAACGATTGTTATTCCCTCACGCTAGCAGAGCAAATTGGTAATGTTTTGGGTCACGCTGTTCGGGTGGATTGGTCGGAGCTTCGAGTCAAGTTTAACGACTACTTCCGAATTCTTTTTCGGCTTCCAGTGGACAAATCCCTATTGACTGGAGTTTTTCAGGTTCTTCTGGACAATTCCACTATTTGGTTAAACTGCTTATTTTCACATCTGTTATCGGTGTGGCTGTTTTGGCCATTCTGCATATCAATGTTGGAACACTGAAGGCTCGATACGTACTGCATTTGAAAACCAAATCACTCGTCTCCACAACTCTACACCGAACCTACCAATGTACGGGGATTTTCTGCGAGCTCTTCCCAATACGGATTTCAACCGTTCTTCGCACATCTGCACGGTTGACACCCCACATCGTTCTGAACTTCATCATCTTCATAAAGCTTTTTTTGCCGTCGGTATCACCGGCTTCGATTAAGTGACCATGTGATATACCATATTGCATCTGTGTACCCTTCTAAAATGGCAAAAAATTCCTTGTAAGTTAATGCATAGTCCATTGTGCCCTTAAGATACTTAAGTACTTTAAACACCGCATTCCAATAGCTTGCCCGGGATTATGAGTAAACTTACTTAAAACACCGACCGCAAAGGCTATATCTGGTCGGGTACATTGCATCACATACATCAAACTGCCAATAACACTAGAATACTCTAACTATGAAACACATTTCCCTTCATTTGCCCTCAACTAGATAGAAGGGTCATATGTGGTAGTACCCGGGGCACGATTCTCGTGATTAAATTTTTTTTAAAATTTTCTCAATATAATGAGACCGTGACAAAGAAATAGAATCCAATGATCTGATTATTCTCATTCCCAAAATAACATTGGCTTTCCCCATATCCTTCATATCAAATGATGAAGATAGAAATGATTTGGTTTCTAACACAATATCCAAATCAGTACCAAAGATTAATATACTATCCATATACAAACATATTATCACACCACGTCCTTTTTCAAATTTAAAATAAATGCATTTATCACATTCATTTATTCTAAATCCATGAGAAAGAGCGACTTGGTCAAATCGTTCATGCCACTGCTTAGGAGCTTGTTTTGAGCCATAGAAATATTTGATAAGCTTACAAACCTTTGTTTCTTGGCCCTTTAGTACAAAACCTTCCGGTTATTCAATGATCACCTCCTCATCTAAAACATCATTTAGAAAAGTAGCCTTGACGTCCATTGGTGTATAACTAGTTTGTTAATAGATGATAAAGCAAACAATAATTTTATAGTGCTAAGTCTATCTACCGGAGCATAGGTATCGAAATAGTCAATCCTTTCCTTTTGTTTAAAACCCTTGGCTACAAGTCTTGCTTTATATTTATCTACGGATCCGTCTGGCTTAAGCTTTCACTTAAAGATCTATTTGCAGCCTATTGGTTTAAACCCCGGTGGTAAATCAGTCAATACCCAAGTTTGGTTTGACATTATCGACTCCATTTCATCATTTATAGCTTTCTGCCATATCGTGCCGTGATAGGAGTGTCCTCACCCCCTGCTGCCCCTCCACAGACACTGGCTCCTCAGCGTCAGTTGGACGACGAGGAGATCCAGTGCATTGCTACAGTGGTGGTGAGGATGATCAGGGAGCAGGGCACTGCTGAACATGCCGAGCCGGCCTCGAATCAGCAGGATCCAGATCCGGGACTCGGCGACCCCTGATGAGCCCCTTCTCGTGCCCGTTCCTAGCTTCCCCCCACCCCCCGCCCCCTGCGCCCGGCTTGTACTCTTCTCTCCTCCCCTAACCGGCTGTATTCAGTTCCCGGCTTGTACATATGAGTCTTTTTTATATTGAAATATTTTTTATAATTGATTATATATATATTTTTTTCTGTATTGATTATTGCGCGTTGTTGTTGAGAAATGAAAATTGTATTACAGGTCTGGGTAATTGAAAAATAAAAAAAAAATTCAAAAAAAATTGATTTTTGGCGACGGATTAAATCCGTCGCTAAATAAGATTTTTAGCGACGGAATAGTCCGTCGGTAAAAATTATTCCGTCGCTAATTTTATAAAAAATAAAATAAATTAAAATACTAAAAATATAGTTAGCGACGGAATATTCGTCGCTAATTAAAAATAAATCCGTCGTAAAAAATTACATATTTAGCGACGGAGTTCAAAATTCCGTCGTTAAACTATTACTGACGGGCTTTTATACGAGGGACTTTTAGCGACGGTGAATCCGTTGCTAATTGTTTTAGCGACGGAATAATGGCCTTTAGCGACGGATTTTCCCGTCGCTAAAGGCCTTTTTTCTTGTAGTGAGTTATGGCTTCTCGATATGTAAGAGGGTCGTCATGTTCTACGTTATACATATGAGAGCAATCGCCTTTATTTCTACCTCTCTCAACTATAAATTGGTAGAAATCTAGAGCATATGATTTTTCTGTCCTTGCTCTCTTACTTCTCCTTAGTTCACCACCTTCCCCCATTTCGGGAGTAGGGTGAACTTGATCCTCATTGACTATGTCTTCATTTTTTCGAGTTCTAGTGAAAGAATTCTGCATCTCTAGATTCTAAAATAATATTTTGACTAATGGATTCTGTTGATTCCATAGTTAAGAATCTATACGCTTTGCTATGTTAAGCATATCTTATGAAGACACATTCAATTGTCTTTTCCCCCAATTTGGTTCTTTTTGGATTGATTAGCCTTACTAATGCCCTACACCCCAACACTTAAGGTGTCCAAAAGAAGGTTTTCTCTTCTTCCATAACTCATAGGGGTGACATTAGAGACTTTGTGGGGTATACAGTTAAGTATATATGTAGGAGTCATGAATGCTTCCCCCCCACAAATTCTTAGGCAAAGCAGAAGTAAGTAACAAGGTATTAACGATTTTTTCAAGGTCCTGTCTTTCATCTCGGCTACACCATTCTGTTATGGACTATAAGGAGTAGTAACTTGGTGTATGATACCCCAAGTTTTAAATAGATCATCAAAGAAAAGGTATTCACCTCCCCTATCCGACCGTAAAATGTTAATCTTATGATCTAGTTGATTATCTACTTCCGCTTTGTAAATTTTAAATTTATCCAAAGTTTTATCTTTAGTCCCAAGAAGGTATGTGTAAGTAGAACTTGAACAATCATCTATAAATGTAATGAAATATCTTTTACCACCCCTTGTTAGGTGACCTTCCATCTCACGTAATTCCGAATGTACTAATTCTAACAATTGTGTTTTCCTTTCCACCCCTTTAAGGGTTTCTTGGCAACTTTAGATTTTATGCAAACTGAACATTTCTCTAAACTAGGTGAAGTATTTTGAGATATTAAACCTAAGTTTACCATACTTTTCATGCGTTTATAATTAACATGACCTAGTCTAGAATGCCATAAATGAAATGGAATAGCAAGATAAGAAAATTTAGAATCTTTATTAGCAATAATAATCTTGTACAATCCATTGGTTACATATCCCTTGCCAACATAGTTTACTCCCTTAGTCAGAATAACATTATCTGGCTCAAAAAGAATCTTAAACCCAAACTATTTAAGTAAGCTAACATATATAAGATTCTTCCTAACATCGGGAACGAACAACACATCCTTTAAGGTTAGCTTCTTGTCGGAGGAGAGATAGAGCACCACCAGTTCCCTTGCCCATGACCTTAGCCGTAAATGAATTTCCCATGTAGAGATGATGCCACTTCGCAACTGGCTCGAGGTCCTTGGACAGATTTCTATTCTTAGCAATGTGGTTGGTTGCACCGGAGTCCACCCACCACTCGTCATCTTCCCCCAACATGTTGGCTTCGAAAACCACTGCACCAAAGTCCTTGTTGTCAACCACAATTTGCATGGTCCTTTTTCTGCCTCTTAGCCACTCGAAAATTCTTCTTGAAGTGCCCAATTTTCGCACACTTCCAACAAAACTTTTTAGGCTTGTCTTGCCGGTTGGCAGAAGTAGAACCCTGATCATCAAGCTTATGCTTAGAGCCACTAGAGGAGCCATGGTCTACTACAAGAGCCTTGGAGGACTTGTGGTCTTCCAACTCAAGCCTATCCAAGTTTTGAAAATTCTCTTCAACTTGGATGTACTTGACCAACTCTTGCATGGTCATGGCATCCTTCTTTTGTCTTAATTCTTTACGATATTCTTTCCAAGAGAAAGGTGATTTAGAAATTATAGCTGACACTTGGAAAGACTTGTCAAGAGAGTGGCCCTTCGATATAATCAAATTCACTATCATTTGTAATTCATGAATATGAGTAATAAGAGACTTGATATCTACTATGCGAAAGTCAAACAACTTACTGATTAAGAATTTTTTTTATTCCCGGCGTCCTCCGTCTTGTACTTGCAGTCGAGATCATCCCATAATTCCTTCGCAGTGCTGTTAGCGTACTTGATCTCGTGTACGTCATATAGAGTGTCGAACAACCCTCCTAAAATATAGCCCTTGCAGTAGGTGACATCCTCCTTCCACTTTTGCTTGTGCTTCATGGCAGTCTGGTTGGTTGCTTCATCTGCAGCTTCTTCCACAACAGGCTTTGGAATTGTCAGCACGTAGGCTATCTTCAATGTTGCAAGGAAGAAATACATCTTGCTCTTCCAACGCCTAAAGAATGAGCGATCGAACTTTGCCAATTTAGAAATGTCGTTGATCACAGGCATCTTAGCAGTAGTCTCCATCGTAGCCAAAATATTGTCTTAAGATTTTTGGAAAGATAAGGTTGTATGGTGAAAACTGAATGAACAACCTGAGTCAAATGCTGAGCACTCTTTTCTTAAGACAGTATTTGCTCCCTTATAATCTGCTTAGGATAGTAGCAAATCTGCCTCCCAAGATAAAACATGTGAGACTCTGTTAATTACAGTAGATTGCAATCAACAGACAAAAATTTGAGAGCGAGAGAGAGAGAGAGAGCAAGATCGAAGTGAGGAATGAGTCTATCCATCAGTCCTTTTTATAGACACCAAAGAGTGCCTTCAACATGTGCAAATAGTTGTGACAGTTAAGTGATCCTGCAGGTGTCAGTTAACAGTCACAAGCTATAGATACAACAAACAGATGCAACATTTAAAAAAAAAAAGATACCATGAACAGGTGCCTTTTGAATTTAAACAGATCATCAATGTGTTTACTTTGCCAACAGTCACACTGTTTCATTCCAAAACTGCAACTATTCTGGTTCACAGGCTAAATTTGTTGCAAAAAAGTTAAGGCTGGGCTACGGGCGAGGGCTCCTAGTGGCGATGCGCACGTGCGAAATGCGCCTAAAAGCGCCTTTACTCCATCGCCCTTGCCGCTGTCGCCGCCAACGCGGGCCCGCGTGTGTGCGGTGCAACGCACATGTGCGAGTGCATGGCCATGCATATCATGTGTTTCTAGAAAAATATGATATGTCACATGGCCACTTAAATACCCTTAACATTTCTATTTCCAAAGTAACGTGGGAACCCACATCATGATCATTTTCAACCTTATTAAATGTCAATCTTTGAGAGTTTGTATCTCTCTATCCAATCAATCAAATTAATTGATTATTTTTGGATATTAAACCTTACAGTCCAAGGTTCAATAAGGTAGGAATCAATTTATGAAAAATTCCCAACATTTTTAATTCTCCGATTGCAATGCCTTTGTTTGAGCATTCCGGTAACAATTCCGATGACATCGAGATTTTCTTCTCCGACGATGAATAGGTGGTGACGACGATGTCTACGATCCCTCACCAGCATTGTTACATGCCTCTCTCTTCTCTAGGTTACCATTCTGCCATGACATCTACTGTAGGATTGACTAATCACACCTGCTCTCAACATTAGCCTACCCACATGGCCCCATTGGAACCAGGCTTTCTTCTTTATTTACAACACCCAAAACCCACTGGACCAATACCAATAAAGCCACCACGGAACATTTACTACACTTTTAATTAGCAGATCCTCATTTCTTCTTGGGCCACACCATAACCCAAATCTTTCGGGCCAACCTGACCCTCTTACACCATTTGAGCCCACACTGCTTGCTCGACCCACTAAAGAACATCATATTTTTCTTCCTAGGCCATAATCTGTCCCTCTACGACTCATACTGGTTCTAATTGAGCGACTCCACCGCTCAATGCCTCGCCTGTTTCAGCGATGATTCGAGATCTCTTGTTGCCTTCTTACCCACTACCCTCTTTTCATTATTTCTCACAAACCCATCCCACTGCCCAGGCTCCTTTCTCTTTCCACCGCCTAACTCTTCTGGTACTCATCATCATCGTCCCGGTAAAGAAATTGCCACCGAGGAATGCGTATTACCAACACTGACTGGCGAATAGATGAAACTTATGCAAGCTGCTATAACTTTTCGTACTCTAATCCCTCTGATGGCAGATGGCTCTTCGGGATTTTTGCAACTTCTGCCAGATTCTAGTACACCCGACTCTTGGGTTCATTCCACGGCAAACACAAATTCGTGAATTGGAACATTGGTCTACCACAGGACACCTTTTATCTATTCAGTGGCACTTTAATCGCAATGGGGGTTACAACCATGACTCTGATCAGCATGGAATGCTCTGCTTCTGCGTCCCTGGTAACAGCTTTATGCGGCCAACTATTTTCTTCTCCAGATTTTGACGACAACATTCCTGAGTACCCTGCATCAGTTGGTCATTTGCTGAACTCTGAATCTTTGGCCTCTCTTCAAGGAATGAATATTGATATTCCTGACACTTATACTCAACAAACTAGCAAGATATAGGCACTTCATAACACTGGACACTCCGTACATGCTCAAGAAATGGCTATTGATGGAGATGCATCCTCTTCTAACGTACCAAAGACATGCATGAGTTTTTTAGAAGTGAGGAGCTGAAGAAAAACTGCACGACAGCTGATCGGAATCCTTCTCTGCTGCTACTGGTGCCAGGTTTCTCTTTAACCGCCTATTATACCATAATTTTCTATCGTCTCCAGTTGTGCAGTTGCTCAAGTATATATTGTGTTGCTGCTTTTCGACCTCATCACTGTAACGACTGTATATTTCGCTATCATTCTTTTTCTCAATACCAAATCATCATCCAGGCCCAACAGCTACGCACTTCTATTCTTAAAGCTTTTCATCTCTCCCCAACCACTTCTCATCCTGCCTTTCAAGAACGTACCCGCTCTTTACAGAACCTATGAACCCTCCTTCCAATCACACTTCACCCCGAGATCCAGCCTACTTGACACTGAACACCTAGTACTCAACACGTGTCTGTTCATATTCATATAGCGACAAGTTGGAACGCTGAGACTCTATTAACTGGCACGGGATGTATTGTAACCACCTCTGATAGACATTATCTCGTAGCTTCACTGTTTTGGACTCTGCTTCTACTGCTCTTCTTGCACATGCACTATCTACAATACATTCCTGCCACTGGGCCCAGGCCAACCGAATTTATATGTGATGCCAAGGAAAGTGGGTTCGCAGTCGACATGGAGGTGCCACAAGGAATGCAATCCGAGTCAGATGCCAAGTATGTTGATGTGAGACACAACAATGGTAGAACAAGTGCAGAGACCAAGGGCTTCCCAGACAGAGCTTGAGGGTGGCAGTGCTGTGAGGGCAATAGCGCATGATGAATATACAATGACAGTCACAGTCCGATGGTTAGGTCCAGAGTCAGGGTCTTGTATGTTTCTCTCTCTACGATTCTAGAATGAAAAAGTGAAAATGTGAGAGTTCTGAAAATGTCCAACAGTCCAAATGAATTCTCAAGACCTCTATTTATAGAGATTGAGATGATGATGTCATTACCCGACACGTGGCACTCCCTGGAAGTGACACGTCACCGGGGGGTCCACGGGTGCCGGTGCTCCACGGACTGTCGGATCGCATATTCACCCGGCCTGCCCCGCACAGCGTCGCTCTGTCTGTCTAGAAAGACTGGCTCCCACAGCGTCGGTGTGGCCAGAGAACCCCTTGATCTAGCCTCCAATCCAAGCCCTTGCAGAGTCCCACAGGCCTGGCAGCGGTGGGGAAGACCCGACGCCCAACTGCCAGGTGAACTAGGCGCGATGCCCTCCGAAGACCTGCTCCCGTCTCGGAGTGACCTGGGGGTCAAAGTCCCTAGGGGTGCCGACGCAAGCCCCCAGTGCCGGAGCACGTAGGCCAGTCACGCAGGCACCCTGACAGAGATAGTGTCCCTGAGGAGTCGCATATTCCGCGGGCCGAGGTAGCATCCCGGAGGAGCCGTCTACCTGGCGGAAGGGGAGTCTTCATGCCGGAGCACTTAGAGCTCCCTGGCAGAGATAGTGTCCCGGAGGAGTCGCCTATCCCCGCGGGTGAGTCCTTGTGCCGGAGCACTCGGAGCGCGTCAAGGTAGCATCCCGGAGGAGCCGTCTACCCGACTGGCCGAGGTAGCATCCCGGAGGAGCCGTCTACCTGGCGGAGATAGTGTCCCAGAGGAGTCGTCTATCCCGCGGGTGAGTCCTTGTGCCGGAGCACTCGGAGCGCGTCAAGGTAGCATCCCGGAGGAGCCGTCTACCCGACTGGCCGAGGTAGCATCCCGGAGGAGGCGTCTACCTGGCGGAAGGGGAGTTGAAGAGCTCCCTGGCAGAGATAGTGTCCCGGAGGAGTCGCCTATCCCCGCGGGTGAGTCCTTGTGCCGGAGCACTCGGAGCGCGTCAAGGTAGCATCCCGGAAGAGCCGTCTACTCGACTGGCCGAGGTAGCATCCCGGAGGAGCCGTCTACTCGACTGGCCGAGGTAGCATCCCGGAGGAGCCGTCTACCTGGCGAAAAGGGGAGTTGAAGAGCTCCCTGGTGGAGATAGTGTCCCGGAGGAGTCGTCTATCCCCGCAGGATGTTGCACACTCCGGATAGTGGGTCGAAGCATGTTCCACGACCAAGGCAAGATGCGCAAGGTGTGGTGAATGAGTGTGGTGCCCGGGGGGCATGTAACATGATTGTGGCGCATGGGCGCGATGAAGTGAGTATGGTGCCGGGGGCACGGTAGTGTGACAGAGAGCCTGGGGGCACGGCTGTATCAGCGGCGCGGCGCACGGGCGCGGCGGAGTGAGTAAGGTGCCAAGGGCACGTTTGTGTCAATGGTGGCGCATGGGTGCGACAGAGTGCGTATGGTGGCGGGGGCAGGGTAGTGTGACAGAGAGCCCTGGGGGCACGGCTGTATCAGCGCACGGCGCAGGGGCGCGACAGAATGTTGAAGTGCGGCGCCCGGCTGCCGACGACGGGGTCGCGGAGTGACGTCCAGGCGACGGTGTCGCAGAGTTATGGCTGGGCGACAGGGTCGCGGAGTTATGTCCGGGCGACGTGGTCGCGGAGTGATGTCCGGGCGACGGGGTTGCAGAGTGATGTTCGGTCCTTTGAAGAGAAGTGAAGGTGTTAAGTATGGAGACCAAAGGCCAACCCATAGGGGAAGTCCAAGGCCAACCCATAGAGGGAGGTCAAGGCCAACCCCCAAGGGAAGGTTGAGGCCGACCCCAAGGGGAAGGCCAAGGCCAACTTCCTTAGGCAAGTGCCATGGTGCGCCGATGGACGACATGCGAAGTGCGACGGTCGAAGTGTGATGAGGCTTCGCGCGAAAATGAGCTTCTTAGTGACGAAGTAACGTAACGAAAGTGAGAAGTGCACGTGACTTGAGCGTGCATGCTTTGACCGGTTGTGAGCGTTGAAAATGACTGTTGCTTGTGCAGATGTGACATGGAAAATGGGACCCTAGTGGGCCTTTGGGTACGACCAGAATAGGTTGGGAACATAAGCCCCCTGCGTTTGGTGTGCGCGGAGGGGCAACCAGAGCGAGCACCGCACACATAAATACTTAGCTTGATTTTGATGCTGTTTGGCCGGTGAGTTGTTGACGTCGTCAATGCATGATGATGATGAAGAGTAGGTGGCTCGAGCCACCTCGTGCACCACCTACGAAAGCCTTGGGATGCTGGGGTGTTGATGCAAGGGCATGATGATAGGGCGCAGGGGCGTGGGAGACTGGGGTCATAGAAACGACGCTTGGGCGACGGCGATAAGGGTCACGGAGTCGGCACATAGGTGCTGGCGACGAGGGTCGCGGAGACGGCGCACGGGTGACGACGACGGGGGTCGCGAGTTCAGCGTCCTGGTGTTGGCGATGGGCATTGGACAATGAGTAGGAGTAAATGGTTCGAGCTGCCTCGCGCACCACCTACCAAGGATGTTGATGTTAGGGGCGTCCTGATACGGGGCGAGACAAAGGCGCGGTCGGGCGTCGCGATGCAGGGGCAGTCCACGACGGGCGCATGGGCGCGGGCAATGCACGTCGGTCTATGTTGTAATTTTTTTTTTAAGTTGCCGGCCTTGGATGTCGGCCATGATGTGAAGGTGGGCAGGCCGAAGTTTGGAGGGTAAGCCTTTCTGTGGTATGAAGCCGCATAGTGGTTTTGGTGATGGAGGAAGAAGTGGGCATGGAGGATGGTCATGCGTTAGAGTTGAAGGTTGGCTACGGGTGATGAAAAGAAGATGAAGCTTGAAGGTGGTGTGACCTTAGTTTTGGGGAGGCCAAGGGTATGGGCCGGGGAGCAAAGATGGTGGCCGACGGGGTTGATGGGGCTATAGGTGTGATGTGGGAGAGCAAGGTGTGAATGAAAGATGAAGAAGAAAGAAGAAAGTAAAAAATAAAAGAAAAAAAGAAAAAGAAAGAAAGAAAAAAGAAAAATAAAGAAATGAAAGAAAATAAGAGGGGAGAGGCGGCGGTGGCGTTAGGCCGGGGGTCAGCCGCGGGTGGGAAGGGGAAGGCCGAGGCCGAGGGGGAGGGGGGAAGGTGGGTGAGGGAGGGGAGAGGGGAAGCGGCGCGAGGCCAGTCGGTGGCCGCGGGCTTGCGGGGGAAGGAGATGGAGAGAGGGAGGGGGTCGGCCTAGGGGAGGGGGGAGAGGGAGGGGTGGCTGAGGCCGAGGGGGGAGGGGGAAGATGGAGGGGAGAGAGGAAAGAAGAGGAATGGTGGGCTGCTCGGCGGCGCGAGGCCGAGGGGGAAGGAGGAGGTGAGGTGAGAGAAGAGAGAGACGGGGGTGGGCCGAGGCCGAGGGGGGATGGGGCCGAGGCCGAGGGGGTAGGGAGAGGGTGAAGCCCCCAAGGGGGTGGGTGATGGCATGAAGACTGATGTCAATAGACTTGTGCAAGAGCAATGAAGCTTGAAAATTTTCCAAGTCTGGAAAATGTAACTTCATTGATAAGGAAGGATATGCAACATGCCTTGATACATGGGTATGACGTACATGGAAACTTGCAAAATGAATGAAAAAATAGTGTGGAAAATGCACTAAGGCATGCCAAGGCTTGGTCGGGTGGGTCATATGTCCTGTACTTAGAGTTTGAGCTCTCCGGACGTAATCTTGTCAGCGAAGACAAACTTGAAGCCCCTGCACCACTTGAGGCCATGACCGACCTTCCGATGATAGGGGCAGTAGTTGGGATAGGCTAAGTCTTCCAGGGTAGTTTCAGTGTCGGCATTGGGCAGGGTTCTGGCATTGTCGTCGATCCATGTCTCGAGGAGAGTTCTAACAATCTACAAGTCACACGGTTATTCCGGGGAAGGCATCGGCTGCCCTCTCTTGTCAGGGCGCCCGACCCTTCCTTGGGACTGACGCTTGCGGTTGTTGTCGTCGTTACTGGCTGCTTCCATTGTCGCGGCCAAGGCAATACGAGGTTGGGGCTTTGGGGTCTTTGACGGACCGACCGAGTCATAGGTGCGTCGCGCAGCTTCTTTGAGATGTCCCCAGGACCGAAGCTGGAGGTTTTCAAGGTAGACCCTGTAGGTGTCTTTCATGTTCTTGATGCAAATGGGTACAATGGTTTCATCTTTGCTGAAGTCAGTGCACTCCAAGCACTTATGATGAAATCGCGTAACATAGGTGTTGAGGTCTTCCCCGGGATTCTGGCGGATCCCGGCAATGTCAACTATGGTCACACATTCTGTCTCATAGTGAAACTTGTCAAGGAAGAGTTGGACCATGTCGGACCATGAGTGGATAGTACTGTCGGGAATCTGATGATACCAAGAGTAGGCGAGGCCAGTCAGGGACTTGTGAAATTCCCGAAGCTTCAAAGTGTTGTCCTCCCGTAGTGCTCCAGGGAGCCAGCAAAAGGGGTGAGGTGCTCCTGGGCGTTGCCCTCTTTGCCGTTGAATAAGGTGAAGGATGGTTGCTTGTACTTGACGGGGTATGGCTTGGTAGCGAGGCTGCCAGAGTAGGGAGCATTGCCTGACAGCTTAGATGGGGAGTGGGGGTAAGGATGACTGGTTGAGAAGGTGAATTAGGGCATCAAGCTCATGCTTGGTGACGTACGTCGCATGTAAGGGTTTGTGCCCTGTCGGGATGATTCGGGCACCAGAGCCCCCAGACGGTGCAACCTGAGGCATTGATGGGATGACGATGGTAGAGAGGGGTTGGTGGTGGGGAGCAACTTGTTGGGGGCATGGTTTGCATATGGGTAGTGTCAGCTGTTGGAGGCCGATCGTCAGGAAAGGTCGACTGGAGTAAGCCGGAGGAATGACTTGTGTTTAGGTTTCGGCTGGTTGTGTTCGGGTTAGGCTCCATCTCAATTGATTCACGAGTCTCCGAAGTGCTTCGAGCAAGGGTAAGGCGTGGCGTCGGGGGCTGAGGTGTCGTAAGTCCTACTGTCGAGGGCCCGGAGGACCCTCGACAGCGGTGGCGTGACACTGGGACCTGAGCCGTGTCCAAAACTAGCCCAGGCCCTGAAGGTTGGATATGAGCAGAAGGGGCCAAACTTGGAGCTTGGGATGACACGGGGTGAGTAGTGGGCACAGGGTGCAGAGCTCTAAGGCTTCGGGAAGTCGGTGATTGTGAAGTCAAGACTTGGATTCATTTTTGCATTTCTTTCATGGCTATCATAAGAGCGGCTATAGTGGGCAAAAACTGCTGGATGGCCGCATTGACTGCAACTTGTATGTCAGGTGCGGTAGCTGGTGGCTGGTCTTGCAGACGCACAGCACCGGTCCCCTCTTGTTCACCCGAGTCGTCTTCTTCTTGCACGGTATGGATAAAGCCCTGGCTGACAGCTCTCGTAGCTCTTCGTTGTGTAGGCATGGTTGCTTGGGTGTGGAAGATAGGCAGACTGCAATACGATGCTCACGTCCCCAGCGGAGTCGCCAACATGATGCCAAGGAAAGTGGGTTCGCAGTCGACGTGGAGGTGCTACAAGGAATGCAGTCCGAGTCAGATGCCAAGTATGTTGATGTGAGACACAGCAAGGGTAGAACAAGGGTAGAGACCAAGGGCTTCCCAGACAGAGCTTGAGGGTGGCAGTGCTGTGAGGGCGATAGCGCAGGATGAATACACGACGACAGTCACAGTCCGATGCTTAGGTCTAGAGTCAGGGTCCTGTATGCTTCTCTTACGATTGTAGAGTGAGAAAGTGAAAATGTTCTAAAAATGTCCAACCTTCCGAAATGAATTCTCAAGACCTCTATTTATAGAGATTGAGATGATGATGTCATTAACCGACACGTGGCGCTCCCCGGGAGTGACACGTCACCGGGGGGTCCACGGGTGCCGGTGCTCCACGGACTGTTAGATCGCATATTCACCCGGCCTGCCCCGCACAGCGTCGCTCTGTCTGTCTGGAAAGACTGGCTCCCACAGCGTCAGTGTGGCCAGAGAACCCCTTGATCTAGCCTCCAATCCAAGCCCTTGCAGAGTCCCACAGGCCTGGCAGCGGTGGGGAAGACCCGACGCCCAACTGCCAGGTGAACTAGGCACGATGCCCTCCGAAGACCTGCTCCCGTCTCGGAGTGACCCGGGGGTCATAGTCCCTAGGGGTGCCGACGTAAGCCCTCAGTGCCAGAGCACGTAGGCCAGTCACGCAGGCACCCTGGCAGAAATAGTGTCCCAGAGGAGTCGCCTATTCCGCGGGCCGAGGTAGCATCCTGGAGGAGCCGTCTACCTGGCGGAAGGGGAGTCTTCATGCCGGAGCACTTAGAGCTTCCTGGCAGAGATAGTGTCCCGGAGGAGTCGACTAATCCCGCGGGTGAGTCCTTGTGTCAGAGCACTTGGAGTGCGTCAAGGTAGCATCCCAGAGGATTCGTCTACCCGACTGGCCGAGGTAGCATCCCGGAGGAGCCGTCTACCTGGCAGAAGGGGAGTTAAAGAGCTCCATGGCGGAGATAGTGTCTCGGAGGAGTCGCCTATCCCCGCGGGTGAGTCCTTGTGCCTGAGCACTCGGAGCGCGTCAAGGTAACATCCCGGAGGAGCCGTCTACCTGACTGGCCGAGGTAGCATCCTGGAGGAGCCGTCTACCTGGCGAAAGGGGAGTTGAAGAGCTCCCTGGCGGAGATAGTGTCCAGGAGGAGTCGCCTATCCCTACAGGATGTTGTACACTCCGGAGAGTGGGTCGAAGCATGTTCCACGACCAAGGCAAGGTGCGCATGGTGTGGTGAATGAGTGTGGTGCCTGGGGGGCATGTAACATGATTGTGGCGCATGGGCGCGATGAAGTGAGTATGGTGCCGGGGGCACGGTAGTGTGACAGAGAGCCTGGGGGCACGGCTGTATCAGTGGCGCAGCGCACGGGCGCGGCTGAGTGAGTAAGGTGCCGGGGGCACGTTTGTGTCAATGGTGGCGCATGGGCGCGACAGAGTGCGTATGGTGCCGGGGGCATGGTAGTGTGATAGAGAGCGTTGGGGGCACGACTGTATCAGCGGCGCGGCAGAGTGTCGAAGTGCGGCGCTCGGACGCCGACGACGGGGGTCACGGAGACGACGTCCAGGCGACGGGGTCGCCAAGTTATGTCCGGGCGACGGGGTCGCGGAGTTATGTCCGGGCGACGGGGTCGCAGAGTTATGTCCGGGCGACGTGGTCGCGGAGTGATGTTCAGGCGATGGGTTCGCGGAGTGATGTATGGTCCCTTGAAGAGAAGTGAAGGTGTTAAATATGGAGAGCAAAGGCCAAACCATAGGGGAAGTCCAAGGCCAACCCATAGGGGAAGTCCAAGGCCAACCCTTAGGGGGAGGCCAAGGCCAACCCCCAAGGGAAGGCCAAGGCCAACCCCCAAGGGAAGGCCGAGGCCGACCCCAAGGGGAAGGCCAAGGCCAACTTCCTTAGGCAAGTGCCATGGTGCGCCGATGGGCGACATGCGAAGTATGACCGTCAAAGTGTGATGAGGCTTAGCGCGAAAATGAGCTTCTTAGTGATGAAGTAACGTAACAAAAGTGAGAAGTTCAAATGAGTTGAGCTTGTATGCTTTGACCGGTTGTGAGCGTTGAAAATGACTGTTGCTTGTGCGGATGTGTCATGGAAAATGGGACCCCAGTGGGGCTTTGGGTACGACCAGAATAGGTTGGAAACAATATGTTATATCTCTACATTAATCATGTGCATATCTTATCACAGATGTCCTGCGTTGAGGAGCTACGGAACGAGGTGAAGCCATTAGTATATGATAGATGCAGTGTATGCTTGTGTTTTTGACAAGTGCAATATTACTTTGGGAGTGACAGGTATAGAGATATGTGTATGTTGCTAAGATGACTGTACGTTGCTAATATGTAACTTGCTAAGATATGTGTATGTTGGAGAAGATACATCATTTTTCATGCATTATATCCTATTCTGACTCTACCAGTAGAAATTTCCATTCTGGGAAAAAAAACACACAAACACATTGGAATAGAATCTCAATATCTCAAGTTCTCAACACAAATTCACATAGTTAAATAACTGTACATTTCAAGTTCAAGATCAACTTCCCAATTTTAAAATTAAATCAAATTCCAAGATCAACCTTCCAAGCTCAAGCTCCACCTCCAATCTCAACACAACACCAAATTCCAACAACATGGTAGAAAGGTACTTCGACAAGCAATAACCAATAGCAAAACCTTACTCGTTACTGAATTACTGCACGCATCAGCCACATATTGTAGTAATACTTCGATGAACTAATGATTGCACATTTATACACAATCATAGCACGAAACAGAAGTGAATGTATTTCTGATTACTCTAAAAAGATCACAATTTCAAAAG